>CM070479.1:47756697-47794197 GCA_036324585.1 Champsocephalus esox
GGGCGGGAGAGAGGGTCGAGAGAGAGAGGGCGGAGGGCGACAGAGACAGAGGGCGAGAGAGAGAGACAGAGGGCGAGAGAGAGAGAGAGACAGAGAGACAGAGGGCGAGAGAGAGGTCGAGAGAGAGGGCGAGGGAGAGAGAGAGAGAGAGAGAGAGAGGGCGAGAGAGAGAGAGACAGAGAGAGAGAGAGAGACAGAGGGCGAGAGAGAGAGAGAGAGAGAGGGCGAGAGAGGGGGCGAGAGAGAGAGAGAGGGCGAGAGAGAGAGAGAGAGGGCGAGAGACGAGAGAGAGACAGAGAGAGAGAGAGAGAGAGAGAGAGAGAGACAGAGGGCGAGAGAATTTCTGATTCCGGTTCTTAACGGTTCTTTGAGGGGCAGGGTAAAAGGGTATGAAGTTCTTGTTGAGAAAACCCAGCATCTCTGCCTCTCAGGCGTGCCGGGAAGAACCGTTGGAGCCCGGTCCCCAACGCGACTGCAGGACGTCTCTCGTTGTATTATCATGTCTGACGCAGTGGCTGAACGGACGCAAGTTGTCCGAGCAGCACATGACTTATAAGAGGAGACCCGTGTTTATATCTGGTGTTTGAGTGACGAACTCTAACGAGGGTCCGTCTCTTCAGAGCGCTGTTCGACTACGATAAGTCTCGGGACTCGGGGCTGCCCAGCCAGGGTCTGGACTTCCGGTTCGGAGAGATTCTGCACGTTCTGAACGCCTCGGACGACGAGTGGTGGCAGGCGAGACATCTGAGGGGGGCGGCGGAGGAGACGGGGGTGATCCCCAGCAAGAGGAGGTACACACACACACACACACAGATACACACACACTCACTCACTCACTCGCTCACTCACTCACACACACTGTCCGTCCTCAGGGTGGAGAAGAAGGAGCGAGCGAGATTAAAGACGGTGAAGTTCAACGCTAAGTCTCGAGAGCGAGGGGTGAGTTTTCCTCTGACCCCCACCCAATTATTTACACTCCCGTGATACCTTGAAGAGTGGACGCCACTTCCTGTTTCCCCAATTTGGGATTCATAAAGTGTCTCTCGATCTCTGCCCTCTGTCGTGAGTAGGTGTTGGTGCATGTAAATGGTCTGCGGGGGCTAAAATCCCTGGGTGTTTCTCAATGTCGAGGACGCTTCCTTGGTAGGACATGTCCTTCCGAGTCAAGTCCTTCAGAGGCGAGGCAAGAATCCTTCCTGGCATTCGGAGAACGAAGAGTGGAACAGGCTAGCAAGTGTGCGTCAGATGAGAGGCCCCGCCTTACATTTTCCGCCAAAGATTTTGTAAATTGGTCGGTGCGCAAAGCATTGTGGGGATTTTAAGAACGCGGAGGATACACTGGTGCATCCTTGAAATTTCCCGCAACGAAGGATTCAGTCCTCGGTAGAATTCCAAGGATCCTGGACATTGGAACAGTCCTTCGGCGCGACTCGATGGCGTAGCATCCTTGAAATAGTGGCTCTGAAGGATCCTTCCTCGACATTGAGAAAGATAAAACTCACTTTCAAAATAAAATCCTGTCAGAATTTGAAGGATATTGCCACAGCTGGGGAAGGCTTTTATTTTGAAAAATCTTGGAAGTAGCAAAACCGTGAAAAACAAATTAAGAAATGTAAGTGAATAAAAGAGTATTTTCACAATAAAACTCACTACTTCCTGTAGATGTTTCAAAATAAAACCCTGTTGGAATGTCAGGGATCATGCCACTGCTGGAAGGCTTTTATTTTGAAACATATATGCAGGACATGTTACGTTGCGCTAAACACAAGTTAAACATTTTTGATTATTAGATATTTTCAGAATAAAACACACTTCTTCCTGTAGATGTTTCAAAATAAAACCCTGTCGGAATTTGAGGGTTAAAGGAGGGATTAAAGGACCCGCCGGAAGGCTTTTATTTTGAAACACCTGTGCAGGAAATGTTAAAGTTACATCGTAGTTCAAAGAAGAGTATTTTCACAATAAAATTCACTTCCTCCTATATATGTTTCAAAATAAAATCCAGTCTGAATCATTCGGGGTATCATGGGACATTAATCTGTGTTTCTTCTTCTGTGGTGTCTGATGTAGTTTGTTGTGCATGGTTGTAGTTTTTCAGACTAATGCAGCATGTTGATGTCGGCCATCTTTAAAGGTCCTCCTCTGCAGCGCCTCCCCAGCACCTCTATAAAACAACAACAACAACAACAACAACAACAATAATAAACAAACACGTGTGGCTTTAACACGCGACGCCTGAACGCCTCGCCCACCCCCCCCTCGCTAACACACTGAGGGGGCGGGGCATGCATGATCCCCCCCCGACTCTAAGGAGAGAAACGCTTGACATTGACGTCTGACTGTCTGCTGCTCACCTCATCCTCCTCCTCTTCCTCACCTTCATCCTCCTCTCTCACTCACCCTCCTCCTCTTCCTCACCTTCACTCCTCCTCTTCCTCACCTTCATCCTCCTCCTCATATCCTCATTCCTCACTCATCCTCCTCTTCCTCACCTCATCCTCCTCCTCTTCCACTCCATCCTCCTCTTCCTCACTTCATCCTCCTCCTCTTCCTCACCTTCACCTCCTCCCTCCTCACCTTCTCTCCTCCTCCTCTTCCTCCTCTCATCCTCCTCCTCTTCCTCCTCTCCTCCTCTCCTCTCCTCCTCCTCCTCTTCCTCTCCTCATCCTCCTCCTCTTCCTCCTCTCTCCTCCTCCCCTTCTCCCTCCTCCTCTCCTCCTCTTCTCCTCTCCTCTCCTCTCTCCTCCTCCTCCTCTCTCCTCCCTTCCTCCTCCTCTCCTCTCCTCCTCTTCCTCCTTCCTCACCTCTCCTCCTCCTCTCTCCTCCTCTCCTCTTCCTCCCTCTCCTCCTCCTCTTCCTCCTCCTCCTCCTCCTCTCCTCCCTCTCCTCCTCCTCTTCCTCCTCTCTCTCCTCCTCTCCTCCTCCTCCTCTCCTCCTCTTCCTCCTCCTCTCCTCTCCTCCTCCTCCTCCTCTCCTCCTCTTCCTCTCCTCCTCTTCCTCCTCTCCTCCTCCTCCTCTCTCCTCTCCTCCTCCTCTCTCTCTCCTCCTCCTCTCCTCCTCCTCTCCTCTCTCCTCCTCCTCCTCTCACTCCTCTCCTCCTCCTCCTCCTCTTCCTCCTCTCCTCCTCTCCTCCTCCTCTCCTCCTCTCCTCCTCCTCCTCTCCTCCTCCTCTCCTCCTCTTCCTCTCCTCCTCTCCTCTCCTCCTCCTCCTCTCCTCCTCTTCCTCCTCCTCCTCCTCCTCCTCCTCCTCTCCTCCTCCTCCTCCTCCTCTTCCTCCTCCTCTCCTCCTCCTCTCCTCCTCCTCCTCCTCCTCTTCCTCCTCCTCTCCTCCTCCTCCTCTCCTCTCCTCCTCCTCTCTCCTCCTCTCTCCTCTCCTCCTCCTCTCCTCCTCCTCCCTCTTCCTCTCCTCTCCTCCTCCTCTCCTCCTCCTCTCCTCCTCCTCCTCCTCCTCTCCTCCTCCTCCTCTCCTCCCTCTCCTCCCTCCTCCTCCTCCTCTCCTCTCCTCCTCCTCCTCCTCTCCTCCTCCTCTCCTCCTCCTCCTCCTCCTCTCCTCTTCCTCCCTCCTCCTCCTCCTCCTCTCCTCCTCTCTCCTCCTCCTCTCCTCCTCCTCTCTCCTCCTCTCCTCCTCCTCTCCTCCTCCTCCTCTCCTCCTCCTCTCCTCCTCCCTCTCCTCCTCCTCCTCCTCCTCCTCCTCCTCTTCCTCCTCTCCTCCTCCTCCTCCTCCTCCTCCTCCCTCTCCTCCTCCTCTCCTCCTCCTCCTCCTCCTCCTCCTCTCCTCCTCCTCCTCCTCTCCTCCTCCTCCTCCTCTTCCTCCTCCTCTCCTCCTCCCTCTCCTCCTCCTCTTCCTCCTCCTCCTCCTCCTCTCCTCCTCTCCTCCTCCTCTTCCTCCTCCTCCTCCCTCCTCCTCCTCCTCCTCTCCTCTCCTCCTCCTCTTCCTCCTCCTCTCCCTCCTCCTCCTCCTCCTCTCCTCTCCTCCTCCTCCTCTTCCTCCCTCCTCCTCCTCCTCTCCTCCTCCTCTCCTCCTCCTCTCCTCCTCCTCTCCTCTCTCCTCCTCCTCTTCCTCCTCCTCCTCCTCCTCCTCTCCTCCTCCTCTCCTCCTCCTCCTCTCCTCCTCCTCCTCCTCTTCCTCCTCCTCCTCCCTCTCCTCCTCCTCTCCTCCTCCTCCTCCTCCTCTCCTCCTCCTCTCCTCCTCCTCTCCTCCTCTCCTCCTCTCTCCTCCTCCTCCTCCTCCTCCTCCTCTCCTCTCCTCCTCCTCTCTCCTCCTCCTCTCTCCTCTCCTCCTCCTCCTCCTCCTCCTCCTCCTCTCCTCCTCCTCTCCTCCTCCCTCCTCCTCCTCCTCCTCTTCCTCTCCTCTCCTCCTCTCCTCCTCCTCCTCTCCTCCTCTCCTCCTCCTCCTCTTCCTCCCTCCTCTCCTCCTCCTCTCTCCTCCCTCCTCTTCCTCCTCCTCCTCCTCCTCCTCCTCCTCTCCTCCTCCTCTCCTCCTCCTCTTCCTCCTCCTCCTCCTCCTCTCCTCCTCCTCTCTCCTCCTCCTCCTCCCCTCTCCTCTCCCTCCTCCTCCTCCTCCTCTTCCTCCTCCTCTCCTCCTCCTCTCCTCCTCTCCTCCTCCTCCTCTCCTCCTCCTCTTCCTCCTCCTCCTCCTCCTCTCCTCCTCCTCTCCCTCCTCCTCTTCCTCCTCCTCTCCTCCTCTCCTCCTCCTCTCCTCTCCTCCTCCTCTCCTCCTCTCCTCCTCCTCTTCCTCCTCCTCCTCTCCTCCTCCTCCTCCTCCTCTCTCCTCCCTCCTCCTCCTCCTCTCCTCTCCTCCTCCTCCTCTCTCCTCCTCCTCTCTCCTCCTCCTCCTCCTCCTCTCCTCTCCTCCTCCTCCTCCTCCTCCCTCCTCCTCTCCTCCTCCTCCTCCTCCTCTCCTCCTCCTCTTCCTCCTCCTCCTCCTCCTTCCTCCTCCTCCTCTCCTCCTCCTCCTCCTCTCCTCCTCTCCTCCTCTCCTCCTCCTCCTCCTCTCTCCTCCTCCTCTCCTCCTCTCTCCTCCTCCTCCTCCCTCTCCTCCTCCTCCTCTCCTCCTCCTCTCCCTCCTCCTCCTCCTCCTCCTCCTCTCCTCCTCCTCCTCCTCCTCCTCCTCTCCTCCTCCTCCTCTCCTCCTCCTCTCCTCCTCCTCCTCTCCTCTCCTTCCTCCTCCTCCTCTCTCCTCACCTCCTCCTCCTCCTCCTCTCCTCCTCCTCCTCTTCCTCCTCCTCCTCCTCCTCTCCTCCTCTCCTCCTCCTCTTCCTCCTCCTCTCCTCCTCCTCCTCTCCTCCACCTCCTCCTCTCCTCCTCTCCTCCTCCTCCTCTCCTCCTCCTCCTCTTCCTCCTCTCCTCCTCCTCTCTCCTCCTCTCCTCCTCCTCCCTCTCCTCCTCCTCCTCCTCCTCTCCTCCTCTCCTCCTCCTCCTCCTTCCTCCTCCTCTCCTCCTCCTCTCCCTCCTCCTCCTCCTCCTCCTCCTCTCTCCTCCCTCCTCCTCCTCCTCCCTTCCTCCTCCTCTCCTCCCTCCTCCTCCTCCTCTCCTCCTCCTCCTCTCCTCCCTCTCCTCCTCCTCCTCCTCCTCTCCTCCTCCTCCTCTCTCCTCCCTCCTCCTCTCCTCCTCTCTCCTCCTCCTCCTTCCTCTCCTCTCCTCCTCCTCTCCTCCTCCTCCTCCTCCTCTCCTCCTCCTCTTCCTCCTCCTCTCCTCCCTCCTCCTCCTCCTCTTCCTCCTCCTCCTCCTCCTCCTCCTCCCTCTCCTCACCTTCCTCCTCCTCTTCCTACCTTCTCCTCCTCCTCTTCCTCACTTCATCCTCCTCCTCTCCTCACCTTATCCTCCTCCTCTTCCTCACCTTCATCCTCCTCCTCTTCCTCACTTCATCCTCCTCCTCCTCACTCCTCCTCTTCTCACTTTTCCTCCTCCTCTTCCTCCCTCATCTCCTCCTCTTCCTCTCCTCCTCCTCCTCCTCTTCCTCCCCCCTCCTCCTCTTCCTCACTTTCTCCTCTTCCTCCCCCTCCTCCCCCTCTTCCTCACCTTCCTCCTCCTCCTCCTCCCCCTCCTCCTCCTCCCCCTCCTCCTCTCCTCCCCTCCTCCTCCTCCCCCTCCTCCCCTCTCCTCCCCGCTGTGTAACATTGCCGTTTAGCATGTGATCTAATGATGTTTTCTACTTCCCTGCTGGAAGGCTTTTATTGTGAAAGATCTGTGCAGGAAATGTTACATTTAGAAGAGTATTTTCAAAATAAAACCCTTCCTCCTGCGGGTGTTTCAAAACAAAAGCCCTCCCTGGAAGACTTTTATTGTGAAAGATGTTAAATTTAGATCCTCATTAGGAAGTAAGAAATAATCAGTGAATGAAAGAGAATTTTCAAAATAAAACCCACTTCCTCCTGCGGAAGTTTCAAAACAAAAGCCCGCTTTTATTGTGAAAAATCAGTGACTAAAAAAACCCGTAATTTCACAATAAAACGTCCTGATTTTAATTTTGTTAGGTATTTGTTTTCTGTGTCACTATTTAAATTTGCCAGATAGCGCCACACGATGAGCGTCTCATTCATCCAAACCCACATCCGACCCCCTCTTCTTCCTCTTCCTCCTCTTGTTGGTCCATCACCCTCCTCCTCCTCCTCCTCCTCCTCCTCCTCTTCCTCCTCCTCCTCTTCCTCCTCAGCAGTCTCTCAATGACAAGCGTAGAAAGAACCTCTTTTCCCGAAAGTTCCCCTTCTACAAGAGCAAAGAGGCGAGCGAGGCGGAGACCAGCGACGTGGACCGTGAGTACCTCGGTGTGCGAGGGGGAGGGGCGTTTATCGCTTAGATCCAACCCGATTTAGCCACGCCCACTTCTGCGCTCACGAGGCTCTGTGTGACGCCGTCATGGACATATAAACCAAAACCACTCCAAGCCAAGCCATTGTGCGAACTACAACCACGAGTAGACGTGCCATGGACGTACAACGAGACCCAACGCCGAAGTGATATCACGTCGTTGTGTAGTTTCCAGCTTGGTGATCCCTGAAGCGTCGAGACTCCAGCGCGTTACGATAGACGTGTACAGTAGGGTCTGCAGTCGGGTTGCCAGAAACTGACCATGATCAAAATCGATTGTGTGTGAGGGCGAGGGGGGTGGGGGCGGGTCTGTGTGAGGGAGAGGGGGGTGGGGGCGGGGTCTGTGTGAGGGAGAGGGGGGTGGGGGCGGGGTCTGTGTGAGGGAGAGGGGTGGTGGGGGCGGGGTCTGTGTGAGGGAGAGGGGGGTGGGGGCGGGGTCTGTGTGAGGGAGAGGGGTGGTGGGGGCGGGGTCTGTGTGAGGGAGAGGGGGGTGGGGGCGGGGTCTGTGTGAGGGAGAGGGGGGGGCGGGGTCTGTGTGAGGGAGAGGGGGCCGGGGCGGGGTCTGTGTGAGGGAGACGGGGGTGGGGGCGGGGTCTGTGTGAGGGAGAGGGGGGGCGGGTCGGTGTGAGGGAGAGGGGGGCGGGGTCTGTGTGAGAGAGAGGGGGGGCAGGGTCGGTGTGAGGGAGAGGGGGCGGGGCGGGGTCTGTGTGAGGGCGAGGGGGGTGGGGGCGGGGTCTGTGTGAGGGAGAGGGGGGCTGGGGGCGGGGTCTGTGTGAGGAGAGGGGGCTGGGGGCGGGGTCTGTGTGAGGGAGACGGGGGCGGGTCGGTGTGAGGGAGAGGAGGCTGGGGGCGGGGTCTGTGTGAGGGAGAGGGGGCTGGGGGCGGGGTCTGTGTGTAGCAGCAGTCTGCTCTGCACGCAGGCTTCCTCCAAGTTTACAGAAACACAAACTGGTGGTGTGACCAATGACCATTTACAATTATTAATACTATTACTATTATTATCATATATATAGATATATATATATATTTATATTTATATTTATATTTATATTTATATTTATATATCTTTTGGTTGAAACTAAGCCAGAAAAATAATAAATCGATTTTTAAAAATAATGTTTGATTATGGAGACTGGAGCGAATAATCGCTGGCATCCCTGGTCTGCAGCACAGAGAAACTGCCGGATGCTAACCTGCATGCGTTGGGACATTAGCATAATTAGCATAAGTTGCGGTAAATAGCATGAATGCAGAACATGGCGTGGCCGGTTAGGACAGTTAGGGGTTTCTGAGTCTCCTACAACTTTCAAAATCAGCCCTGGGGACGACACATATGGCCGCTGTCTGGCTAAAACTCCCATTTCTGATTCTGAAAATGTCAGAAATGGACTCGGCATCCTCAATAACGACACTCTCAACCTGTCCAGATCAGCCAAGCCATTATTGAACTATAGTCTGCGTATGCTCATTAACACGGGGGCAGTTTTAACCAGAAGGAGGCCATATTTGTAGTCTCTGTGGACTGATTGTGACTACAATGAGTAGTGTTGGGAGCATTTGATACAGAGAGCTCAAGATGAACATTATTAGGCGCGTTCACACCGCAGTACTTTTCCCACTTTAGTTCCGATGTAGTTCCGAAATGTCGCGTTCACACCAAAAAGAGCCGGAACAAAAATTAGCTGGAGAGCAGGGACTTTCGTGGGAGAAAAAGGTTCCTGCGTCTGATTGGCTGGGCGGATTGCAAACCACGCCCCGTAACACTCCCAAAACGTTTTGTGAAGCCTATTGTCTCGACTGTGGACAATTTGTTTCCATATAAATAAGCATTCTGTGATGATCCAGAGTCCGCTAAATCTGCAAACATCGACCCCAAAATGATTCGATGTATAATATATGGATACAAATGATACTCATTACTTCAGCGTTGTCCACATGGTTCTACGTTCATGGCGGCGTCACACAGAAGTGCGTTGGTGCAGAAGTGGGCGTGGATACATCTGAACTGGGTTGGAAAAACGATAGACGTACGAGGGGGGCATCGTCTGAGGGACAGGAAGCGAGGTCGTCTGAGGGACAGGAAGCGAGGTCGTCTGAGGGACAGGAAGCGAGGTCGTCTGAGGGACAGGGAGCGAGGTCGTCTGAGGGACAGGAAGCGAGGTCAGCTGGTGGCGGCGCTGCAGACGCAACAGGAGGCACGGCTGCGTCAGGGCTGGCTAAAAAAAGCAAAGAATGTTTGATTAGAAACATGTTTTACCCCCCTGGGACTTTTTGGTTTGATCCCCTCCCTCCTCCTCTTTGGAGCCAAAATGGCCGCCCCGCAGCCCTGTTTCCTGTCGCCCCCCCCCTTCTGTCGGCCTCTCAGTAACATGTTGTTGTTTTCTCCTCACAACGCTGACCTCAGGACAACAGCGACGACATGATATCCAAAGCCCACAGTAAGTCTGTCTCCAACACATTGTACGTGATAGGCTAAGGGGCGGGACATCTGTAAGCAGGTTGACCAATCACCAAACAAAGCCGGCCAGCTAACCAATCAGAGCGGACAGGGCTCTGGTTTCAGACAGAGGGTGAAAAGAGGTACTCTTACATCAGCAGGAGAGGACTCTTTAAAGTAGAGACACTACACACTGATATACACCTGAACATCAGCAGGAGAGGACTCTTTAAAGTAGAGACACTACATACTGATATACACCTGAACATCAGCAGGAGAGGACTCTTTAAAGTAGAGACACTACATACTGATATACACCTGAACATCAGCAGGAGAGGACTCTTTAAAGTAGAGACACTACATACTGATATACACCTGAACATCAGCAGGAGAGGACTCTTTAAAGTAGAGACACTACATACTGATATACACCTGAACATCAGCAGGAGAGGACTCTTTAAAGTAGAGACACTACATACTGATATACACCTGAACATCAGCAGGAGAGGACTCTTTAAAGTAGAGACACTACACACTGATATACACCTGAACATCAGCAGGGAGAGGACTCTTTAAAGTAGAGACACTACATACTGATATACACCTGAACATCAGCAGGAGAGGACTCTTTAAAGTAGAGACACTACATACTGATATACACCTGAACATCAGCAGGAGAGGACTCTTTAAAGTAGAGACACTACATACTGATATACACCTGAACATCAGCAGGAGAGGACTCTTTAAAGTAGAGACACTACATACTGATATACACCTGAACATCAGCAGGAGAGGACTCTTTAAAGTAGAGACACTACATACTGATATACACCTGAACATCAGCAGGAGAGGACTCTTTAAAGTAGAGACACTACATACTGATATACACCTGAACATCAGCAGGAAAGGACTCTTTAAAGTAGAGACACTACATACTGGTATACACCTGAACATCAGCAGGAGAGGACTCTTTAAAGTAGAGACACTAAATACTGATATACACCTGAACATCAGCAGGAGAGGACTCTTTAAAGTAGAGACACTACATACTGATATACACCTGAACATCAGCAGGAGAGGACTCTTTAAAGTAGAGACACTACATACTGATATACACCTGAACATCAGCAGGAGAGGACTCTTAAAGTAGAGACACTACATACTGATATACACCTGAACATCAGCAGGAGAGGGACTCTTTAAAGTAGAGACACTACATACTGATATACACCTGAACATCAGCAGGGGAGGACTCTTTAAAGTAGAGACACTACATACTGATATACACCTGAACACCAGCAGGAGAGGACTCTTTAAAGTAGAGACACTACATACTGATATACACCTGAACATCAGCAGGAGAGGACTCTTTAAAGTAGAGACACTACATACTGATATACACCTGAACATCAGCGGGAGAGAACTCTTTAAAGTAGAGACACTACATACTGATATACACCTGAACATCAGCAGGAGAGGACTCTTTAAAGTAGAGACACTACACACTGATATACACCTGAACATCAGCATGAGAGGACTCTTTAAAGTAGAGACACTACATACTGATATACACCTGAACATCAGCAGGAGAGGACTCTTTAAAGTAGAGACACTACATACTGATATACACCTGAACATCAGCAGGGGAGGACTCTTTAAAGTAGAGACACTACATACTGATATACACCTGAACATCAGCAGGGGAGGACTCTTTAAAGTAGAGACACTACACACTGATATACACCTGAACATCAGCAGGAGAGGACTCTTTAAAGTAGAGACACTACACACTGATATACACCTGAACATCAGCAGGAGAGAACTCTTTAAAGTAGAGACACTACACACTGATATCCACCTGAACATCAGCAGGAGAGGACTCTTTAAAGTAGAGACACTAAATACTGATATACACCTGAACATCAGCAGGAGAGGACTCTTTAAAGTAGAGACACTACATACTGATATACACCTGAACATCAGCAGGAGAGGACTCTTTAAAGTAGAGATACTACATACTGGTATACACCTGAACATCAGCAGGAGAGGACTCTTTAAAGTAGAGACACAACATACTGATATACACCTGAACATCAGCAGGAGAGGACTCTTTAAAGTAGAGACACTAAATACTGATATACACCTGAACATCAGCAGGAGAGGACTCTTTAAAGTAGAGACACTAAATACTGATATACACCTGAACATCAGCAGGAGAGGACTCTTTAAAGTAGAGACACTACATACTGATATACACCTGAACATCAGCAGGAGAGGACTCTTTAAAGTAGAGACACTACATACTGATATACACCTGAACATCAGCAGGAGAGGACTCTTTAAAGTAGAGACACTACATACTGATATACACCTGAACATCAGCAGGAGAGGACTCTTAAAGTAGAGACACTACATACTGATATACACCTGAACATCAGCAGGAGAGGACTCTTTAAAGTAGAGACACTGCATACTGGTATACACCTGAACATCAGCAGGAGAGGACTCTTTAAAGTAGAGACACTAAATACTGATATACACCTGAACATCAGCAGGAGAGGACTCTTTAAAGTAGAGACACTACATACTGATATACACCTGAACATCAGCAGGAGAGGGACTCTTTAAAGTAGAGACACTAAATACTGATATACACCTGAACATCAGCAGGAGAGGACTCTTTAAAGTAGAGACACAACATACTGATATACACCTGAACATCAGCAGGAGAGGACTCTTTAAAGTAGAGACACTAAATACTGATATACACCTGAAACATCAGCAGGAGAGGACTCTTTAAAGTAGAGACACTAAATACTGATATACACCTGAACATCAGCAGGAGAGGACTCTTTAAAGTAGAGACACTAAATACTGATATACACCTGAACATCAGCAGGAGAGGACTCTTTAAAGTAGAGACACTACATACTGATATACACCTGAACATCAGCAGGAGAGGACTCTTTAAAGTAGAGACACTACATACTGATATACACCTGAACATCAGCAGGAGAGGACTCTTTAAAGTAGAGACACTACATACTGGTATACACCTGAACATCAGCAGGAGAGGACTCTTTAAAGTAGAGATACTACATACTGTATACACCTGAACATCAGCAGGAGAGGACTCTTTAAAGTAGAGACACAACATACTGATATACACCTGAACATCAGCAGGAGAGGACTCTTTAAAGTAGAGACACAACATACTGATATACACCTGAACATCAGCAGGAGAGGACTCTTTAAAGTAGAGGACACTACATACTGATATACACCTGAACATCAGCAGGAGAGGACTCTTTAAAGTAGAGACACTACATACTGATATACACCTGAACATCAGCAGGAGAGGACTCTTTAAAGTAGAGACACTACATACTGATATACACCTGAACACCAGCAGGAGAGGACTCTTTAAAGTAGAGACACTACATACTGATATACACCTGAACATCAGCAGGAGAGGACTCTTTAAAGTAGAGACACTACATACTGATATACACCTGAACATCAGCAGGAGAGGACTCTTTAAAGTAGAGACACTACATACTGGTATACACCTGAACATCAGCAGGAGAGGACTCTTTAAAGTAGAGACACTAAATACTGATATACACCTGAACATCAGCAGGAGAGGACTCTTTAAAGTAGAGACACTACATACTGATATACACCTGAACATCAGCAGGAGAGGACTCTTTAAAGTAGAGATACTACATACTGGTATACACCTGAACATCAGCAGGAGAGGACTCTTTAAAGTAGAGACACAACATACTGATATACACCTGAACATCAGCAGGAGAGGACTCTTTAAAGTAGAGACACTAAATACTGATATACACCTGAACATCAGCAGGAGAGGACTCTTTAAAGTAGAGACACTAAATACTGATATACACCTGAACATCAGCAGGAGAGGACTCTTTAAAGTAGAGACACTACATACTGATATACACCTGAACATCAGCAGGAGAGGACTCTTTAAAGTAGAGACACTACATACTGATATACACCTGAACATCAGCAGGAGAGGACTCTTTAAAGTAGAGACACTACATACTGATATACACCTGAACATCAGCAAGGAGAGGACTCTTTAAAGTAGAGACACTACATACTGATATACACCTGAACATCAGCAGGAGAGGACTCTTTAAAGTAGAGACACTGCATACTGGTATACACCTGAACATCAGCAGGAGAGGACTCTTTAAAGTAGAGACACTAAATACTGATATACACCTGAACATCAGCAGGAGAGGACTCTTTAAAGTAGAGACACTACATACTGATATACACCTGAACATCAGCAGGAGGGAGGACTCTTTAAAGTAGAGATACTACATACTGGTATACACCTGAACATCAGCAGGAGAGGACTCTTTAAAGTAGAGACACAACATACTGATATACACCTGAACATCAGCAGGAGAGGACTCTTTAAAGTAGAGACACTAAATACTGATATACACCTGAACATCAGCAGGAGAGGACTCTTTAAAGTAGAGACACTAAATACTGATATACACCTGAACATCAGCAGGAGAGGACTCTTTAAAGTAGAGACACTAAATACTGATATACACCTGAACATCAGCAGGAGAGGACTCTTTAAAGTAGAGACACTACATACTGATATACACCTGAACATCAGCAGGAGAGGACTCTTTAAAGTAGAGACACTACATACTGATATACACCTGAACATCAGCAGGAGAGGACTCTTTAAAGTAGAGACACTACATACTGGTATACACCTGAACATCAGCAGGAGAGGACTCTTTAAAGTAGAGATACTACATACTGGTATACACCTGAACATCAGCAGGAGAGGACTCTTTAAAGTAGAGACACAACATACTGATATACACCTGAACATCAGCAGGAGAGGACTCTTTAAAGTAGAGACACAACATACTGATATACACCTGAACATCAGCAGGAGAGGACTCTTTAAAGTAGAGACACTAAATACTGATATACACCTGAACATCAGCAGGAGAGGACTCTTTAAAGTAGAGACACTACATACTGATATACACCTGAACATCAGCAGGAGAGGACTCTTTAAAGTAGAGACACTACATACTGATATACACCTGAACACCAGCAGGAGAGGACTCTTTAAAGTAGAGACACTACATACTGATATACACCTGAACATCAGCAGGAGAGGACTCTTTAAAGTAGAGACACTACATACTGATATACACCTGAACATCAGCAGGAGAGGACTCTTTAAAGTAGAGACACTACATACTGATATACACCTGAACATCAGCAGGAGAGGACTCTTTAAAGTAGAGACACTACATACTGATATACACCTGAACATCAGCAGGAGAGGACTCTTTAAAGTAGAGACACTACACCTGAACATCAGCAGGAGAGGACTCTTTAAAGTAGAGACACTACACCTGAACACCAGCAGGAGAGTGGAACCTTTCTCCCCTGCTCTGTATCTTAATGTATTGTAATAATTTCTATCTACAATGGTTTTTATTTTCCTGGACCCAGGGAGGATGTGAGTTTAGTAAATGATTTTAATTTAAGATTTATCCTGTGATTATTCTGCCGCTAATGTCGGACTCGAACGCCTCGAACCGTCTGTTGTTGTGTTTTGTGTCTCGGGGTGCAAAGCATGATGCGAAAACAAAGCTCTGACCCGCGTCCTGTGTTTTGTTTTGTTTGCAGAACACGTGACGTCTAACGCCAGTGACAGTGAGAGTAGCTACCGTAAGTTTCACACTCCTGACCGCTAACTGCTAACTGACCTCTAACTGCTAACTGACCTCTAACTGCTAACTGACCTCTAACTGCTAACTGACCCGCTAACTGCTAACTGACCTCTAACTGCTAACTGACCTTTAACTGCTCTCTGCCCGCTAACTGCTAACTGACCTCTAACTGCTAACTGACCTTAACTGCTAACTGACCTCTAACTGCTAACTGACCTCTAACTGCTAACTGACCTTTAACTGCTAACTGCTCTCTGCCCGCTAACTGCTAACTGACCTCTAACTGCTAACTGACCTCTAACTGCTAACTGACCTTTAACTGCTAACTGACCTCTAACTGCTAACTGACCTCTAACTGCTAACTGACCTTTAACTGCTAACTGCTCTCTGCCCGCTAACTGCTAACTGACCTTTAACTGCTAACTGACCTATAACTGCTAACTAACATTTTACTGCTAACTGAACACTATCTGCTAACTGCTCTCTAACCGCTAACTGACCTCTAACCGCTAACTGACCTTTAACTTCTAACTGACATTTTACTGCAAACTGAACACTAGTTTCTAACTGACCAAACACTAACTAACTGCTAACCAACTGCTAACTGAACACTAACTGCTAACTGACCTCTAACTGCTAACTGACAACTGACCTTTAACTGCTAACTGACCTCAACTGACAACTGACCTTTAACTGCTAACTGACCTCTAACTGCTAACTAACTGCTAACTGACCTCTAACTGCTAACTGACCTCTAACTGCTAACTGACCTTTAACTGCTAACTGCTCTCTACCCGCTAACTGCTCTCTAACTGCTAACTGACCTCTGACTGCTAACTGAACACTAGTTTCTAACTGACCAAACACTAACTAACTGCTAACTGAACACTAACTGCTAACTGACGTCTAACTGACTGACGTAACTGCTAACTGACCGTTAACTGAACTCTAACTGCTAATTTACTGCTAACTGCTAACTACCTGCTAACTGACATTTTACTGCTAACTAACCACTAACTGCTAACTGAACACTAACTGCTAACTGACATCTAACTGCTAACTGACCGTTAACTGAACTCTAACTGCTAATTTACTGCTAACTGCTAACTACCTGCTAACTGACATTTTACTGCTAACTGACCTCTAACTGCTAACTAACTGCTAACTGACCTCTAACTGCTAACTGACCTCTAACACTGCTAACTGCTCTCTACCCGCTAACTGCTCTCTAACTGCTAACTGAACACTAGTTTCTAACTGACCAAACACTAACTAACTGCTAACTGAACACTAACTGCTAACTGACGTCTAACTGCTAACTGACCGTTAACTGAACTCTAACTGCTAATTTACTGCTAACTGCTAACTACCTGCTAACTGACATTTTACTGCTAACTAACCACTAACTGCTAACTGAACACTAACTGCTAACTGACATCTAACTGCTAACTGACCGTTAACTGAACTCTAACTGCTAATTTACTGCTAACTGCTAACTACCTGCTAACTGACATTTTACTGCTAACTGACCTCTAACTGCTAACTAACTGCTAACTGACCTCTAACTGCTAACTGACCTCTAACTGCTAACTGACCTTTAACTGCTAACTGCTCTCTACCCGCTAACTGCTCTCTAACTGCTAACTGAACACTAGTTTCTAACTGACCAAACACTAACTAACTGCTAACTGAACACTAACTGCTAACTGACGTCTAACTGCTAACTGACCGTTAACTGAACTCTAACTGCTAATTTACTGCTAACTGCTAACTACCTGCTAACTGACATTTTACTGCTAACTAACCACTAACTGCTAACTGAACACTAACTGCTAACTGACATCTAACTGCTAACTGACCGTTAACTGAACTCTAACTGCTAATTTACTGCTAACTGCTAACTACCTGCTAACTGACATTTTACTGCTAACTAACCACTAACTGCTAACTGACCTCTAACTGCTAACTGACCTTTAACTGCTAACTGACCTCTAACCGCTAACTGAACACTAACTGCTAATTTAATGCTAACTGCTAACTACCTGCTAACTGACCTCTAGCTGCTAACTGACCACTAGCTGAACACTAGCTGCTAGCTGAACACTAGCTGCTAACTAATTGAACTATAACTGCTAATTTACTAACTACCTGCTAACTGACCTCTAGCTGCTAGCTGAACACTAGCTGCTAGCTGAACACTAGCTGCTAGCTGATCACTGGCTGCTAACTGACCGCTAGCTGCTAGCTGAACACTAGCTGCTAGCTGAACACTGGCGGCTAACTGACCCGCTATGTGTGTGTGCAGGTGGACAGGAGGACTACGTGCTGTCGTATGAACCCGTGTCTCAGCAGGAAGGTGAGTAAAATATATATGTCTTTAAAGCCCTTTGTGATTTCAGGCTGTTTATATACATGTTGATCTGATGGAGTGATCACTTCCTGTTTCAGTGAACTACACGCGTCCCATCATCATCCTCGGCCCGATGAAGGACCGCATCAACGATGACCTGATCTCAGAGTTCCCCGACAAGTTTGGATCCTGCGTGCCTCGTAAGGAACTGACTATGAAACTGACATTAATCTGACCTGCAGGGTTCTTCGTACGGTCATTAAAAACCTGGAAAAGTCATGGAAATTAAAAATGCAAATTCCTACATATATGAAATGTAACTAAAGTTGCATCAAATATAATTTATATTTTATCTAATCGCCGAAATAGTAATGATGATAATAAATACTGTATGGTAATGAAACGTAGAATGGCATTTAACTGTTGAGGTGTTTCGCTGGTGAGAGATGTCAGTTGCTTCAGCGTTCGATAGGCTCAACATGCAGACCTTACTTTCCTGTTCCATGTTCAAATAAACCTTTTTCAGTGGTACCGCTGAAAAAGAGTCGTATTTTTGGTCATGGAAAATTAGGTAAAAGTCATTGAAAATGATTGGTGAAAAAGTGTATGAACCCTGGACCTAAAACTGTGTTAAAAATGACTTTAATCTGACCTGAAACTGACATTATAAACTGACTATAACGGGACGGATGAACAGGCGTGTCGAAGTGTAATCTGTTCTCTCTCCTCACAGATACGACGCGGCCGAAGCGAGACTACGAGGTGGACGGCAGGGATTATCACTTCGTGGTTTCCAGAGAGCAGATGGAGAAAGACATCCAGGACCATCGCTTCATCGAGGCCGGCCAGTACAACAACCACCTGTACGGGACCAGCGTGCAGTCGGTGCGCGAGGTGGCCGAGAAGGTACCCTGATATTAAACTAGCTTCAGTCTGACCTGAAACTAGCTTCACTCTGACCTGAAACTAGCTTCAGTCTGACCTGAAACTAGCTTCAGTCTGACCTGAAACTAGCTTCACTCTGACCTGAAACTAGCTTCAGTCTGACCTGAAACTAGCTTCACTCCGACCTGAAACTAGCTTCACTCCGACCTGAAACTAGCTTCAGTCTGACCTGAAACTAGCTTCACTCCGACCTGAAACTAGCTTCAGTCTGACCTGAAACTAGCTTCACTCTGACCTGAAACTAGCTTCAGTCTGACCTGAAACTAGCTTCACTCTGACCTGAAACTAGCTTCAGTCTGACCTGAAACTAGCTTCAGTCTGACCTGAAACTAGCTTCAGTCTGACCTGAAACTAGCTTCAGTCTGACCTGAAACTAGCTTCAGTCTGACCTGAAACTAGCTTCAGTCTGACCTGAAACTAGCTTCAGTCTGACCTGAAACTAGCTTCAGTCTGACCTGAAACTAGCTTCAGTCTGACCTGAAACTAGCTTCAGTCTGACCTGAAACTAGCTTCACTCTGACCTGAAACTAGCTTCACTCTGACCTGAAACTAGCTTCACTCTGACCTGAAACTAGCTTCAGTCTGACCTGAAACTAGCTTCAGTCTGACCTGAAACTAGCTTCAGTCTGACCTGAAACTAGCTTCAGTCTGACCTGAAACTAGCTTCAGTCGACCTGAAACTAGCTTCAGTCCGACCTGAAACTAGCTTCAGTCTGACCTGAAACTAGCTTCAGTCCGACCTGAAACTAGCTTCAGTCTGACCTGAAACTAGCTTCAGTCTGACCTGAAACTAGCTTCAGTCTGACCTGAAACTAGCTTCAGTCTGACCTGAAACTAGCTTCACTCTGACCTGAAACTAGCTTCAGTCTGACCTGAAACTAGCTTCAGTCTGACCTGAAACTAGCTTCACTCTGACCTGAAACTAGCTTCAGTCTGACCTGAAACTAGCTTCAGTCTGACCTGAAACTAGCTTCAGTCTGACCTGAAACTAGCTTCACTCTGACCTGAAACTAGCTTCACTCTGACCTGAAACTAGCTTCACTCGACCTGAAACTAGCTTCAGTCTGACCTGAAACTAGCTTCACTCTGACCTGAAACTAGCTTCAGTCTGACCTGAAACTAGCTTCAGTCTGACCTGAAACTAGCTTCACTCTGACCTGAAACTAGCTTCAGTCTGACCTGAAACTAGCTTCAGTCTGACCTGAAACTAGCTTCAGTCGACCTGAAACTAGCTTCACTCTGACCTGAAACTAGCTTCAGTCTGACCTGAAACTAGCTTCAGTCTGACCTGAAACTAGCTTCAGTCTGACCTGAAACTAGCTTCAGTCTGACCTGAAACTAGCTTCACTCTGACCTGAAACTAGCTTCACTCTGACCTGAAACTAGCTTCACTCTGACCTGAAACTAGCTTCAGTCCGACCTGAAACTAGCTTCAGTCTGACCTGAAACTAGCTTCAGTCTGACCTGAAACTAGCTTCAGTCTGACCTGAATGTAATCTTAATCTGACGTGTCCGAGTCAAAGGTCGCCTCACGACAGCCCTCTCCTCTCTCCTCAGGGTAAGCACTGCATCCTGGACGTTTCGGGGAACGCGATAAAGAGACTGCAGCTCGCTCAGCTCCATCCCATCGCCATCTTCATCAAACCCAAGACTGTGGAGAACATCCTGTGAGTGAAACGCCTCATGGCTGCACGGAAAAGCACAGATGTATCTCTGAGATGTACAAGTATGAGGTAGCAGGACATGTGAATACTCCAGTATTAGTACCTCTTGAGTACATGTACTCAGTATCAGCAGTATGTGAGTAAAAGTACTCAGTATCAGCAGTACATGAGTAAAAGTACTCAGTATCAGCAGTATGTGAGTACATGTACTCAGTATCAGCAGTATGTGAGTACATGTACTCAGTATCAGCAGTACATGAGTAAAAGTACTCGGTATCAGTAGTACGTGAGTACATGTACTCAGTATCAGCAGTACGTGAGTAAAGTACTCAGTATCAGTTGTACATGTACTCTGTATCAGCAGTACGTGAGTACATGTACTCAGTATCAGCAGTATGTGAGTACATGTACTCAGTATCAGCAGTACGTGAGTAAAAGTACTCAGTATCAGTAGTACGTGAGTACATGTACTCAGTATCAGTAGTACGTGAGTACATGTACTCAGTATCAGCAGTACGTGAGTAAAAGTACTCAGTATCACGTGAGTACATGTACTCAGTATCAGCAGTACGTGAGTACAAAGTACTCAGTATCAGTAGTATGTGAGTACATGTACTCAGTATTAGTAGTACGTGAGTACATGTACTCAGTATCAGTAGTACGTGAGTACATGTACTCAGTATCAGCAGTACGTGAGTAAAAGTACTCAGTATCAGTAGTACGTGAGTACATGTACTCAGTATCAGCAGTACGTGAGTAAAAGTACTCAGTATCACGTTAGTACATGTACTCAGTATCAGCAGTACGTGAGTAAAAGTACTCAGTATCAGTAGTATGTGAGTACATGTACTCAGTATCAGTAGTATGTGAGTACAGTACGTATCAGCAGTGCGTGAGTACATGTACTCAGTATCAGTAGTATGTGAGTACAAGTACTCAGTATCAGCAGTATGTGAGTACAAGTACTCAGTATCAGCAGTACGTGAGTACATGTACTCAGTATCAGCAGTGCGTGAGTACATGTACTCAGTATCTCACTGCTTGTGTTTGTCGTGCAGTGAGATGAACAAGCGCCTGACGGAGGATCAGGGCAGGAAGACGTTGGACCGAGCCACCAAGCTGGAGCAGGAGTTCACGGAGCATTTCACAGGTAAAGCAGCCGCACACTGCTCACACCGCATCACCGCAGAGCCGAAGATAAGACGGGTTCGACCAATCTGAAAGAGGGGATTTATGTTCGGGGTCGAGACTTTTCGATGTAATTACACAGTTTCGGCAGCAGATGGCGCCAAACGAGACGGAGTCTTAAAGCGACAGTTCAACATGAGATGGAGAGAGACACGGGCCGTTTCTCAATCGCGAGGATGCTTGCTTGGTAGCACATGTCTTCCGAGTCACTTCCTTCAGAAGCTAGGCAAGAATCCTTCCTGGCGTTCGCACAGATTTGGGGAAATTGGTCCGTGCGCAAAGCATTGTGGGGATTTTAAGGACGCGAAGTCTACATATGTGCAGCCTCTGAATTACCCCCAAACCAAGGACGCGGCCTCGGTGGAATTCCAAGTATGCTGGAGATCGGAACAGTCCTTCGGCGGCACTCGATGACGTAGCATCCTTGAAATATCGAATACGTGTCTGAAAATATAACCGGGTCGATACGGCTGACTGTCGTCTGTGTCCGTGCTAAAGTATATATGATGTGTTGTCATTGCAGCCGTGGTGCAGGGCGACACTCTGGAGGAGATCTACGACCAGGTGAAGCAGATCATCGAGGAGCAGTCGAGCTCCTTCATCTGGGTCCAGTCCAAGGAGAAGTTGTGAGGCTTTTATTTTGAAAGGAAGAGTCCGCCTGCAGACGGCAGCCCCCCCAAAAAACCCAAACCCACCGGCGTCTCGTTTCATTTCGTCTCCCTTCGTTGGGTTTCCTGTCCACAGAGCAAAGCACACAGGAAGTACGATGACATCACACATCACGGTACAGATCCTTAATGTTTAAGGCCGGAGGAAGAGGAGGAGGAGGAGGAGGAGGAGGAGGAGGAGGAGGAGGAGGAGTTAGTTTTGTGTGTTTCACTCTCAGGCGGACACAAAAAGCAGAACTTTGCACGTTGGAGCTTTAACAGCATGTCCGTTAATAACGCCGTTTATTTCCCATCAGCCCCGTCTGACGTTTTCTTCTCCTGCATTTCAACGCTTTGTTTTTATTTTACACACACACACACACACACACACTTCTTTATTTAGATTTTGCTGCTGCAGGATGTGAGGACGCCGTGCAGAGTTCCTGCTCCGCCACCGGGGGGCGCCGTTTCCCTCGTTCAATCTGCCTGAGGACAAATATTCACTTGAAAGTACAAAGGTAGAAAGTATTTTTATAATTATCTCAGAATCAAATAAACACGTTTAGTTTACACAAAAATATATTTTATAAATCAAATAAAACTATAATTTAACTTATTTTGTCGTCACTCCAAAAAATAAGAATAATTCACTAAATGTGTTGCAATAAAGAATCGCATCTCGTTATAATTATCATTAATCCTTTTCTCGTTAGCATCCGTTGATTTTAGGAAAAATATCTGATAAATATGACGGGGGAAATCCTCATTCTTAGAAAATATTATCTCATAATTTTATCGATAAAATTCCCGATAAAAATATTCACAAAACGTTTAAATTGTAATTAAAACGCACAATTTTTCAAATAATTAAAATACAATTTTCTTGTTTCTCATCATAAAGTTGTTTTCGCGGAGCGGCGCCCTCTAGTGGCGCCCTCTAGCGGCGCCCTCTAGTGGCGCGAGCTGGAACCTCGCCTGCACACGCCGTCGCCCCCGGTGACTTTATTGTGACGTGAGACAGATCTCTCTTGTGTTATGACAGAGTCGGTGTTGAACTGAAGCACGACTCCTACGGGGTCGTTGTCTTTGCTCGTCAAATACGAAGAGAAAAGGATAAAGATATTTGAATATATATTTGTTTCGGTTTCTCTGATCTCCGCCTCCTCTGTCTTTTCATTTCCTTTTTTAAGCATAATAAAAACTTAACAAGAAAACTCTGCTTCTTCTTTAAAGGCGTTGAACCTCACACACACTCACACACACCTGCAACACACACTCAAACCTACCTGCAACACACACACACACACACACCTGCAACACACACACACACCTGCAACACACACACAAACACACCTGCAACACACACTCACACACACACCTGCAACACACACTCACACACACCTGCAACACACACTCACACCTACCTGCAACACACACACTCACACCTACAACACACACACACACACACACCTGCAACACACACACACACCTACCTGCAACACACACTCACACCTACCTGCAACACACACACACACACACCTGCAACACACACACACACACCAGCAACACACACTCACACCTACCTGCAACACACACACACTCACACCTACCTGCAACACACACACACACACACACCTACCTGCAACACACACTCACACACACTCACACCTACCTGCAACACACACACACACACACACCTGCAACAGACACACACACACACCTGCAACACACACACACACACACACTCACACCTACCTGCATCACACACACACACTCACACACACACACACCAGCAACACACACTCACACCTACCTGCAACACACACACACACACACCAGCAACACACACTCACACCTACCTGCAACACACACACACACACACCAGCAACACACTCTCACAGACACACACACCTGCAACACACACACTCATACCTACCTGCAACATACACACACACACACCTGCATCACACACACACACACCAGCAACACACTCTCACAGACACACACACCTGCAATACACACACTCACACCTACCTGCAACATACACACACACACACACACACACACCTGCATCACACACACACCAGCAACACACTCTCACAGACACACACACCTGCAACACACACACACACACACACACACCTGTAGCCAGTACTCGAGTTGAGGGGGGATGAGGAGATATGAAATAACAACGGTCAGAATCATCCCCCGTCTGAAACTGCCATCCCCCTGTCCATCCCCCTGTCCATCCCCCCGTCCATCCCCCTGTCCATCCCCCTGTCCATCCCCCTGTCCATCCCCCTGTCCATCCCCCATGTCATTCTATCACTGAACGTGGCCCTGGCATTTCTGCTATTTCAACCTTCATTTTGCGCATTTTGAGTAAAATACTGTGGGCGAGGAGCACGCACACACGCAATGACATTTTTACCAAGACGCTATACTATGCGAGGGCCCTAGAGGGCGCCAGAGCGCCGTGATGCGCCTGTTTGATCGATGCCAGAAGCGCAGGTAACGCTCATCACAATGGCCCAGCGACCAGGAGGACGTCGCGATCTGAGGGACTTCATATTTAAATACTAAAAATAACATTTCAGGGAAGTCGAGAGTTGGTAATCTTAGTCATTACTCACTACTTTCGTCACCTTCAGTCCTTCAAGCAGTGAACACTCCACTGAACAAGTCCAGACCAGAGGTATGTCAAGACTTGGCTTCAAAGCCATTGCTTAGCTAACAATCCGAAAGCAAGAGCCAGAACATTGAGACCAAAAAGCATGATTATGAAAATGTTTGTAAACTTCTATGAGATGGGGAGAGTGGAGTCGGTAGCCGTTGACAACGTTGGTGCTATTTTGTATTATCTGTATAATCTTTTAATATATTTTCATATTCAGTAAACAATTTCAATTTGCACTTAATGCCCCGTTAGAAAAGCAACATTGGGAATGCTAACATAACATATTTGTATTTGAACTGCAATAAAATGATGACGGATCAATCTTGTGTTTAATTTACATAATGATTTAATTAATTACGATGCAAATGTAACCTTTTAGATTCCAGTTTTGATCGTATACCAGTCACTGCTTTTTTGAAAAAATACACTATAGTTCAATATTCTAAAAACTATTTTGACTTTCTTATTCGTGTAATCAGCTGATCCATCTGAATAATGAACGAGGGACTGTTAACCCACGAGATGTGTACCATAGACCTCCATTATAACCACATGTGTGTATCCCCTCCCCCCCTTTACATTAAAGTGAAACAAAGATTTGGCACTAATTGTCCTCTGCATTTGACCCTAAATGTTGGTGGTGCCATGGCAACCGGGGACCGACTCAAATTCTGAGGTGCCTTGGTCAAGACCCTTTGGGTTTGATTCTCTCTGAACCGCCTGGTCTCTTTAATGTTTAATGTCAACCATGTGTGCAGATAGCGTGAAGTAGAAAAGATCGCCGGTGCTAATGTAGCGTTAGCATTTCGCTAATGTAGCGTTAGCATTTCGCTAATGTAGCGTTAGCATTTCTCCCCCGGGTTTAAAGGTGTATTATAGAACGATCACACCGGTGACAGAACTCTTCAAAGGGTTCACGAGATATGACTACCACTCTCACTGTTTAACATGTCGGGTCACTTGATGTCACTTGTATAGGCTAATAAAAATGACAAGGCTGTAATGCTAACTAACGTGCTAGCTACTAGCTAGGTAGCTAACTTGATCCAGCCACTCCTGGTCCTTTCATCAGACGGGAAGCGAAAGCACGAGCAAGACCCGTTGCTGGCGTGATGACAGCCTGGCACTGAGGACACACAACCCAGTCTCACGGCATTTCGTGTTCACCATCACGATCTGCCCCTTTTTTTCGTGTTGCACAGCACGATTTCAAAAGCAATGTATTTCTACTGCCTGCAGCACGATTTCAGTATCCTGAGGCTCTGAGCCCGTTTACTTTCCTCACAGACGGCAACAAAAGTCCGAAATTATACGATTTAAAATAAAAGCAATAACTGTGGCTTGATATTTCGTGCTGTGCAACACGAAATGCCGTGAGACTGGGTTGGTAATTCGTGGCACAATTCAAACGGGATCGAAAGATACGTTTTCTCTCTCCATTGACTTCAATACATTATTTTTCCGAAATAAGGTCCCAATGGTCGGAAGTAGATGGGCCTGACTTCGCCCCTCGCAGCGAAGCGAAGCGCATTAAAGTGAGCCGGGCCTAACCAAGTCGAGTTAAGTCGAGCGAGGCCTGCGATGGAAATGAGCCAAACGTTTATTAAAATTAACATTATGAGATGGAGAGGAGAGGAGGAATGTATTCGTCAATTATAAAAATGTGGTTTAGTGTGGAGAAAAATATGAAAATCACTCGGAGAAAAAATAATATGAAAGAAAATGATTTAAAGTGTGGTTGGAAAATATGAAATGTTGTGTGTTTCCCTCTGTGATCCTGATGGTGTGTGTTCGTGTAATACATAAAGGTTCTCGCTCTGATGTGTTTGGGATTAAAGGTGGGGTCGGTACGTTTGAGAAACCGGCTCGAGATACTCTTTGTTATATTCCATGGAATGCTCTGAACATCCCGACAGCGATGAATATCTGAAGAGCTTTGACAACACATCCATAACAACATTTCATCTGTAGAAGCCGTGATACTGTAAAAAGTACAACCAATCAGATGGCCTACCTGCCTGTCAGCCTTCCATCGGGGCACAGACTTATCTCGTGCCCTCATTGGTCACGTGACCAGTTATTTTAGCCGGGCTGAGGCAGATGATTGGTCGTGCTTTTTCAACACATCCTCACTCCCAGGTCGGCCTATGTTGACGTTATGTCAAGTCCCCTGCCGGCTTTTTCGAGATAAGTCTGTGCCCCGGTGAAAATCTGCCACTTCCTCACAGAGCCCCTCCCCCGCGTTCGTGCGTGTCGGGGGGAGGGGCTCGGGCTCTGTGGGGGAGGGGCTCTGTGGGGGGGGGCTCTGTGGGGGAAGGGCTCTGTGGGGGAGGGGCTCTGTGAGGAAGTGGCAGATTTTCTCCGGTTGTGTATTTTCAAATTCTAGCCACTCGAGCCGGTTTCTCAAACGTACCCACCCCACCTTTAAGTCTCTCATAAATATAACAAGTCATCGTATAGTGTGTAGAAAATATCATGAAATCACTAATGGGATAGTTGGTATGTCGAATAATATGGAACAAGGTTTAGTAAATCATGTTGAAATATTACAAATGTAAAAATATTAATAAAAAAGTTATGTCAGAAAATATTATTAATTCATATTTGAAATATGTTGAAAAAAACGTTTATTAAATAAAGTTATGTTATAGTTTGTCGAATTTAATAAAAAAAAAGCCATAGTATCACGTGCCGAAAATATATGTATTATGGTGAAAAATATGTAAAAAGTTGTAGAACAGTATATTAAAACACTCATGGTATATGTGACAGACAAATGGAAGAAGTATGGTGTGTGAACATATCATTAAAAAGGGACATTGATGTTCACCTTAAAGGGGACCTATCAGGCAAAATGCACTTTGTGATGTCTTCTCTCCATCACCGTGTGTCCCCGTGTGTCCCCGCTGTGTCCCCGGTGTGTCCCCGGTGTGTCGGGGAACTAAAACCCTCTCTTTTCCTCCGTACCCAAATCTCTAAAAACGGAGCTGATCCAGATGTGCGTCCGATATGACGTAACATCTGAAATGCGGACCCACGGGCCAATCAGAAAGCTGCTATCAGAAACATGCCCGACTGCTTTGGACGTAATATGGTCGGTGTTTACATTAGCATGCTAACACTCAGAGCTAACCTGTGCTGGAGAGCATGTGTGTGAAGAAGCAGGAGTAGAAAGGAACTCAGCCTTGTGGTGTAACCGGGCAGAGAGAAAGCCTTTGAGCTCCAGACTGTTCCAGAGCCTTGATGATCCATGATACGGCGTTTCATCACGGCAGCGTTTAGTTTAGACGGTAGCTGCCGGGTCCCGCATAAGCTCCGCCCCCTCCTCTTTAAAGCTCTATCCCCAAATCAGCACTTTAGAAACAGGAAGTGAAACAGAGGGGTATGAGGCGTGGCTAGAAGGATCTGTTTGGAGCAAAACACTTCATCGACGTGTTTGTATATATTTGTATATATATGAGACCTCTGCTGTTGCTTGGAAATAGCACGACAGGTGACCTTTCATAATATGAAAGAAAAGGCAGTATCGTGTATGAAAAGTGATTGGTCTGTTTGGTGCTTGAGCACTTCAGTGTCTCAGAGGAGAATGAACTCTGACTGACGGATTTAATTGCTGTTGACACTCATGGATTAGCTGCTAGTGTTGGATGGATTCATGTACATCCCAAATAATCCCATTTTAGAAGTCTTCCCTAAGTATTGTGTGTCAGAATGTGAATGAATGAAGTACATTTATCTTTTGTTCAAATATTGGTTGCAAAATCAATTAATTCCAATCAATTGAGAAAGCTGCGCCGCAGACACGGAGGAGCACGCATCGAAGGAGGCTCCTCGATGTTTCTGGAGTTTCCCGGGGACAGACATGAGAACACACACTCACACTTTCAGGCTTTTATTGTGAAGGAGTGACAGCAGGCAGGGTGTGATCCCACAGGAGTCGGTTCAGTAGCAACAAGGAGACCAGTGGACGAATAAATTAAAACCCAAAACTCCTCGGGTACAAAAAAAAACTCCACTCGAAAAAAATTCAGCTTCAAAAAACCAGAAAATATTCAAATAAAAACAAATTTAAAAAAGTCAGTTACAAAACTGGAGTGCGTTTATAGTTTTTGGTTTTGTTCCTTCCTCTCTGTGCCACACACACACACACACACACACACACACACACACACACACACACACATAGCCTTCAGTATTTACACACATATTTATAGATTCCGTCCCTGCTCTTGTTTTAAGAGTCTAAGCCCCGCCTCTTGCCGCCCAGCCAATCAGCAGCTGCTGTTCTTGAACTCGCCGGTCTCAGTGATTGACAGCTTGGTGGGGTTGCTAGGCGACAGGCCGTTGTGGATGCTCGGTGTGTTGTAGCGCTCCTTCACCTGCGTCAGCGCCGCCATTAGACGGGAGTTCGCCGCGTCCAGGGAGTCGATCCGCCGCTCCTGATTGGACAGAGATGGAAACAAAAAAAAGCGGGACAATAAGTTAGATTGACAGCTGTGTGATCCAGTGACGAGCTGACTGTCGGCGCGAAAACACATCGCAGCACAAGGTGAGACATTTCAAGTTGAATTCAAAGAGTTTAAATTCCTCTGAGGTCGGCAAAAAGACGAATTTGATTATATAACAATAATACACATTTATTTATTTATCTAGACACCTTTAACTTTTGTTTTAAATTCGGTTCAGTTTGACGCAGGGGAAGGTTGAGATGTGTTTCCGAGCCGACATAATCAGAGAGCGGCAGCAGGAAATAAACAACAACAACCCAAAAAACTCAAAGAGAAAAAGGAAACGGCATCTCTGCATCCACACGACTTCCTGGTTACAGAACCCATTAATAAGGAGGGGGAGGGTGAGGGGGAGGGGGAGGGGGGGGGAGGGGGGGAGGGGGAGGGGGAGGGGGAGGGGCTTCAGCCGAACGGAAATAAAACAAATCAGAGCGCCGAGCACCAGAAACAGTCAATGTGAGAGTTTAACCTGAAGCGGCTTCAAAGACGTATTTCAGCATTATGGGTCCTGAAACCCTGACATGACATCACTTCCTGTCCCCTGGTCTGGAGGTCAATGGTTGTCTGAATGTGATTTTGGTTGTGAGCTGAACACAGGCTGAAGAGATGTTTGTTCTACGACATACAATACGTCAGTAAATGCTAGGGGATGTAACGATACCAAAAACTCACAGTACGGTAATATCGCGATAACAAGTCCACGGTACGGTATTTATCGCGATATTGAAAAATAAAGCACGACCGAACAAAGTAAGAATAATAATTAATATAATCAGACCCTGCAATAAAATAAATCAAGTTACACTTTAGTTTTTCGAGTCACTCACTCGGCATCAGGAATATGAGCACGTCCACATGTCCAGGTATTTAGAAGCTGGGATGTTTGGGCGTTTACGATATCCCCTGCTCTGGAAAGAACTCTCTCGCTCGGAACCGATGTTGTGGTCGCGTTAACCGAATATTTTATTTATCAATGACGGAAAAATCTGAAAGCAGTCATTTTAACGGTTTAGAACAAACTCGGAAGAACGCCAGCGTGTCCCCGCAGCGAGGCTCTGGTGTTCTGCCGCGGTATGCATGCCCTGCAAAAGGAAATGATATAGTTTCCAAACCGTACTTTGCCGTACAGATCAACACGTGACGGGGAGGGTTTGCTGTGCGCGCTCCCACGAGGTGCATGCATGACACCGCCCCCCCCCGTTGACAGCTCTCTCTCTCTGTTCAGACCCGACGGGTAATAAGGGATTGTGACGGACATTTTACGATCCTGTCTGTCAAAATGACGGACAGCGAAAAAGTCTAACGTCACCTCAGTGGGACGGAGAGACATGCTTTGGCCATGGGGGACAGCAGTGGGTCAAACTGAGCATTGTCCACCACTTCAACAACAATACAGCTGTTGCCAAGAAGGTGAGGCTTATTGACAGAGATATAAATATACTGTTGGTACGTGTCCATGTCTCCAGGTGTGTGCATGTAGCCCTGCACATACCATGTGTGTTTTCATTTTTTTTTAATCGCGGTAGATTTAGTCAGTCTCACGACGGTATTGGGACGTTTATTTACCGCGATACCGCGATATTCGGTATATCGTTACATCCCTAGTAAATACCCCACTGAGGAATTTAAAAACGGAGGTTGCTAACAAGTATCTAAATGAGACGACTAAACGTCTACGCGCCCAGCATTAGCCACCTTTAGCTTAGCGGTGGTGACGTGAAGTCATGTGACCGTGCTGTAGTTCCTTTATAGCCCAACATTAGCCACTTTTAGCTTAGCGGTGGTGACATGAAGTCATGTGACCGTGCTGCAGTTCCTTTATAGCCCAACATTAGCCTCCTTTAGCTTAGCGGTGGTGACGTGAAGTCATGTGACCGTGCTGTAGTTCCTTTATAGCCCAACATTAGCCACCTTTAGCTTAGCGGTGGTGACGTGAAGTCATGTGACCGTGCTGTGGTTCCTTTATAGCCCAACATTAGCCTCCTTTAGCTTAGCGGTGGTGACGTGAAGTCATGTGACCGTGCTGTAGTTCCTTTATAGCCCAACATTAGCCTCCTTTAGCTTAGCGGTGGTGACGTGAAGTCATGTGACCGTGCTGTAGTTCCTTTATAGCCCAATATTAGCCGCCTTTAGCTTAGCGGTGGTGACGTGAAGTCATGTGACCGTGCTGTGGTTCCTTTATAGCCCAACATTAGCCTCCTTTAGCTTAGCGGTGGTGACGTGAAGTCATGTGACCGTGCTGTAGTTCCTTTATAGCTCAACATTAGCCTCCTTTAGCTTAGCGGTGGTGACGTGAAGTCATGTGACCGTGCTGTAGTTCCTTTATAGCCCAACATTAGCCACCTTTAGTTTAGCGGTGGTGACGTGAAGTAATGTGACCGTGCTGTAGTTCCTTTATAGCTCAACATTAGCCTCCTTTAGCTTAGCGGTGGTGACGTGAAGTCATGTGACCGTGCTGTAGTTCCTTTATAGCCCAACATTAGCCTCCTTTAGCTTAGCGGTGGTGACGTGAAGTCATGTGACCGTGCTGTAGTTCCTTTATAGCTCAACATTAGCCTCCTTTAGCTTAGCGGTGGTGACGTGAAGTCATGTGACCGTGCTGTAGTTCCTTTATAGCCCAACATTAGCCACCTTTAGCTTAGCGGTGGTGACGTGAAGTAATGTGACCGTGCTGTAGTTCCTTTATAGCCCAACATTAGCCACCTTTAGCTTAGCGGTGGTGACGTGAAGTCATGTGACCGTGCTGTAGTTCCTTTATAGCTCAACATTAGCCTCCTTTAGCTTAGCGGTGGTGACGTGAAGTCATGTGACCGTGCTGTAGTTCCTTTATAGCCCAACATTAGCCACCTTTAGTTTAGCGGTGGTGACGTGAAGTAATGTGACCGTGCTGTAGTTCCTTTATAGCCCAACATTAGCCTCCTTTAGCTTAGCGGTGGTGGCGTGAAGTCATGTGACCGTGCTGTAGTTCCTTTATAGCCCAACATTAGCCCCCTTTAGCTTAGCGGTGGTGACGTGAAGTCATGTGACCGTGCTGTAGTTCCTTTATAGCCCAACATTAGCCTCCTTTAGCTTAGCGGTGGTGGCGTGAAGTCATGTGACCGTGCTGTAGTTCCTTTATAGCCCAACATTAGCTGCCTTTAGCTTAGCGGTGGTGACGTGAAGTCATGTGACCGTGCTGTAGTTCCTTTATAGCCCAACATTAGCCTCCTTTAGTTTAGCGGTGGTGACGTGAAGTCATGTGACCGTGCTGTAGTTCCTTTATAGCCCAACGTTAGCCTCCTTTAGCTTAGCGGTGGTGACGTGAAGTCATGTGACCGTGCTGTAGTTCCTTTATAGCCCAACATTAGCCTCCTTTAGTTTAGCGGTGGTGACGTGAAGTCATGTGACCGTGCTGTAGTTCCTCTATAGCCCAACATTAGCCGCCTTTAGCTTAGCGGTGGTGACGTGAAGTCATGTGACCGTGCTGTAGTTCCTTTATAGCCCAACATTAGCCTCCTTTAGCTTAGCGGTGGTGACGTGAAGTCATGTGACCGTGCTGTAGTTCCTTTATAGCCCAACATTAGCCTCCTTTAGCTTAGCGGTGGTGACGTGAAGTCATGTGACCGTGCTGTAGTTCCTCTATAGCCCAACATTAGCCTCCTTTAGCTTAGCGGTGGTGACGTGAAGTCATGTGACCGTGCTGTAGTTCCTTTATAGCCCAACATTAGCCTCCTTTAGCTTAGCGGTGGTGACGTGAAGTCATGTGACCGTGCTGTAGTTCCTTTATAGCCCAACATTAGCCTCCTTTAGCTTAGCGGTGGTGACGTGAAGTCATGTGACCGTGCTGTAGTTCCTTTATAGCCCAACATTAGCCTCCTTTAGCTTAGCGGTGGTGACGTGAAGTCATGTGACCGTGCTGTAGTTCCTCTATAGCCCAACATTAGCCGCCTTTAGCTTAGCGGTGGTGACGTGAAGTCAAGTGACCGTGCTGTAGTTCCTTTATAGCCCAACATTAGCCTCCTTTAGCTTAGCGGTGGTGACGTGAAGTCATGTGACCGTGCTGTAGTTCCTTTATAGCCCAACATTAGCCACCTTTAGCTTAGCGGTGGTGACGTGAAGTCATGTGACCGTGCTGTAGTTCCTTTATAGTCCCAACATTAGCCTCCCTTTAGCTTAGCGGTGGTGACGTGAAGTCATGTGACCGTGCTGTAGTTCCTTTATAGCCCAACATTAGCCACCTTTAGCTTAGCGGTGGTGACGTGAAGTCATGTGACCGTGCTGTAGTTCCTTTATAGCCCAACATTAGCCTCATTTAGCTTAGCGGTGGTGACGTGAAGTCATGTGACCGTGCTGTAGTTCCTTTATAGCCCAACATTAGCCTCCCTTTAGCTTAGCGGTGGTGACGTGAAGTCATGTGACCGTGCTGTAGTTCCTTTATAGCCCAACATTAGCCACCTTTAGCTTAGCGGTGGTGACGTGAAGTCATGTGACCGTGCTGTAGTTCCTCTATAGCCCAACATTAGCCACCTTTAGCTTAGCGGTGGTGACATGTGACCGTGCTGTAGTTCCTCTATAGCCCAACATTAGCCACCTTTAGCTTAGCGGTGGTGACGTGAAGTCATGTGACCGTGCTGTAGTTCCTTTATAGCCCAACATTAGCCTCCTTTAGCTTAGCGGTGGTGGCGTGAAGTCATGTGACCGTGCTGTAGTTCCTTTATAGCCCAACATTAGCCTCCCTTTAGCTTAGCGGTGGTGGCGTGAAGTCATGTGACCGTGCTGTAGTTCCTTTATAGCCCAACATTAGCCACCTTTAGTTTAGTGGTGGTGACGTGAAGTCATGTGACCGTGCTGTAGTTCCTCTATAGCCCAACATTAGCCACCTTTAGCTTAGCGGTGGTGACGTGAGTCATGTGACCGTGCTGTAGTTCCTCTATAGCCCAACATTAGCCACCTTTAGCTTAGCGGTGGTGACGTGAAGTAATGTGACCGTGCTGTAGTTCCTTTATAGCCCAACATTAGCCTCCTTTAGCTTTAGCGGTGGTGACGTGAAGTCATGTGACCGAGCTGTAGTTCCTTTATAGCCCAACATTAGCCTCCTTTAGCTTAGCGGTGGTGACGTGAAGTCATGTGACCGTGCTGTAGTTCCTTTATAGCCCAACATTAGCCTCCTTTAGCTTAGCGGTGGTGACGTGAAGTCATGTGACCGTGCTGTAGTTCCTTTATAGCCCAACATTAGCCTCCTTTAGCTTAGCGGTGGTGACGTGAAGTCATGTGACCGTGCTGTAGTTCCTTTATAGCCCAACATTAGCCTCCCTTTAGCTTAGCGGTGGTGACGTGAAGTCATGTGACCGTGCTGTAGTTCCTTTATAGCCCAACATTAGCCACCTTTAGCTTAGCGGTGGTGACGTGAAGTCATGTGACCGTGCTGTAGTTCCTTTATAGCCCAACATTAGCCTCCTTTAGCTTTAGCGGTGGTGACGTGAAGTCATGTGACCGTGCTGTAGTTCCTTTATAGCCCAACATTAGCCTCCTTTAGCTTAGCGGTGGTGACGTGAAGTCATGTGACCGTGCTGTAGTTCCTCTATAGCCCAACATTAGCCTCCTTTAGCTTAGCGGTGGTGACGTGAAGTCATGTGACCGTGCTGTAGTTCCTTTATAGCCCAACATTAGCCTCCTTTAGCTTAGCGGTGGTGACGTGAAGTCATGTGACCGTGCTGTAGTTCCTTTATAGCCCAACATTAGCCTCCTTTAGCTTAGCGGTGGTGACGTGAAGTCATGTGACCGTGCTGTAGTTCCTTTATAGCCCAACATTAGCCTCCTTTAGCTTAGCGGTGGTGACGTGAAGTCATGTGACCGTGCTGTAGTTCCTTTATAGCCCAACATTAGCCTCCTTTAGCTTAGCGGTGGTGACGTGAAGTCATGTGACCGTGCTGTAGTTCCCTTTATAGCCCAACATTAGCCTCCTTTAGCTTAGCGGTGGTGACGTGAAGTCATGTGACCGTGCTGTAGTTCCTTTATAGCCCAACATTAGCCTCCTTTAGCTTAGCGGTGGTGACGTGAAGTCATGTGACCGTGCTGTAGTTCCTTTATAGCCCAACATTAGCCACCTTTAGTTTAGCGGTGGTGACGTGAAGTCATGTGACCGTGCTGTAGTTCCTTTATAGCCCAACATTAGCCTCCTTTAGCTTAGCGGTGGTGACGTGAAGTCATGTGACCGTGCTGTAGTTCCTTTATAGCCCAACATTAGCCTCCTTTAGCTTAGCGGTGGTGACGTGAAGTCATGTGACCGTGCTGTAGTTCCTTTATAGCCCAACATTAGCCTCCTTTAGCTTAGCGGTGGTGACGTGAAGTCATGTGACCGTGCTGTAGTTCCTTTATAGCCCAACATTAGCCTCCCTTTAGCTTAGCGGTGGTGGCGTGAAGTCATGTGACCGTGCTGTAGTTCCTTTATAGCCCAACATTAGCCTCCCTTTAGCTTAGCGGTGGTGGCGTGAAGTCATGTGACCGTGCTGTAGTTCCTTTATAGCCCAACATTAGCCGCCTTTAGCTTAGCGGTGGTGGCGTGAAGTCATGTGACCGTGCTGTAGTTCCTTTATAGCCCAACATTAGCCTCCTTTAGCTTAGCGGTGGTGACGTGAAGTCATGTGACCGTGCTGTAGTTCCTCTATAGCCCAACATTAGCCGCCTTTAGCTTAGCGGTGGTGACGTGAAGTCATGTGACCGTGCTGTAGTTCCTTTATAGCCCAACATTAGCCGCCTTTAGCTTAGCGGTGGTGACGTGAAGTCATGTGACCGTGCTGTAGTTCCTTTATAGCCCAACATTAGCCTCCTTTAGCTTAGCGGTGGTGACGTGAAGTCATGTGACCGTGCTGTAGTTCCTTTATAGCCCAACATTAGCCACCTTTAGCTTAGCGGTGGTGACGTGAAGTCATGTGACCGTGCTGTAGTTCCTTTATAGCCCAACATTAGCCTCCTTTAGCTTAGCGGTGGTGACGTGAAGTCATGTGACCGTGCTGTAGTTCCTTTATAGCCCAACATTAGCCTCCTTTAGCTTAGCGGTGGTGACGTGAAGTCATGTGACCGTGCTGTAGTTCCTTTATAGCCCAACATTAGCCTCCTTTAGCTTAGCGGTGGTGACGTGAAGTCATGTGACCGTGCTGTAGTTCCTTTATAGCCCAACATTAGCCTCCTTTAGCTTAGCGGTGGTGACGTGAAGTCATGTGACCGTGCTGTAGTTCCTTTATAGCCCAACATTAGCCACCTTTAGCTTAGCGGTGGTGACGTGAAGTCATGTGACCGTGCTGTAGTTCCTTTATAGCCCAACATTAGCCTCCTTTAGCTTAGCGGTGGTGATGTGAAGTCATGTGACCGTGCTGTGGTTCCTTTATAGCCCAACATTAGCCACCATTAGCTTAGCGGTGGTGACGTGAAGTCATGTGACCGTGCTGTGGTTCCTTTATAGCCCAACATTAGCCTCCTTTAGCTTAGCGGTGGTGACGTGAAGTCATGTGACCGTGCTGTAGTTCCTTTATAGCCCAACATTAGCCTCCTTTAGCTTAGCGGTGGTGACGTGAAGTCATGTGACCGTGCTGTAGTTCCTTTATAGCCCAACATTAGCCTCCTTTAGCTTAGCGGTGGTGACGTGAAGTCATGTGACCGTGCTGTAGTTCCTCTATAGCCCAACATTAGCCACCTTTAGCTTAGCGGTGGTGACATGTGACCGTGCTGTAGTTCCTCTATAGCCCAACATTAGCCACCTTTAGTTTAGCGGTGGTGACGTGAAGTAATGTGACCGTGCTGTAGTTCCTTTATAGCCCAACATTAGCCTCCTTTAGCTTAGCGGTGGTGACGTGAAGTCATGTGACCGAGCTGTAGTTCCTTTATAGCCCAACATTAGCCTCCTTTAGCTTAGCGGTGGTGACGTGAAAGTCATGTGACCGTGCTGTAGTTCCTTTATAGCCCAACATTAGCCTCCTTTAGCTTAGCGGTGGTGACGTGAAGTCATGTGACCGTGCTGTAGTTCCTTTATAGCCCAACATTAGCCTCCTTTAGCTTAGCGGTGGTGGCGTGAAGTCATGTGACCGTGCTGTAGTTCCTTTATAGCCCAACATTAGCCTCCTTTAGCTTAGCGGTGGTGACGTGAAGTCATGTGACCGTGCTGTAGTTCCTTTATAGCCCAACATTAGCCACCTTTAGCTTAGCGGTGGTGACGTGAAGTCATGTGACCGTGCTGTAGTTCCTTCATAGCCCAACATTAGCCTCCTTTAGCTTAGCGGTGGTGACGTGAAGTCATGTGACCGAGCTGTAGTTCCTTTATAGCCCAACATTAGCCTCCTTTAGCTTAGCGGTGGTGACGTGAAGTCATGTGACCGTGCTGTAGTTCCTCTATAGCCCAACATTAGCCTCCTTTAGCTTAGCGGTGGTGACGTGAAGTTATGTGACCGTGCTGTAGTTCCTTTATAGCCCAACATTAGCCTCCTTTAGCTTAGCGGTGGTGACGTGAAGTTTATGTGACCGTGCTGTAGTTCCTTTATAGCCCAACATT
>CM070479.1:47799197-47804197 GCA_036324585.1 Champsocephalus esox
GTGTGTGTGTGCGAATGTGAGTGTGTGAGTGTGAGTGTGTGTGTGTGTGTGTGTGTGTGTGAGTGTGTGTGTGTGTGTGTGTGGTACCTTCTCGGTGTTCTTGCCCTCCTCCCTGCTCTTCTTCCCCTCCTCTTCCTCCTCTTCCTCTTCATATTGTCCGTTGTTCAGCACCCAGGCAGCCGTCCGCTCCACCGGAGACATCACCTCCACCGGAGACGCCTGGACATTCAATTCATTATATATTATTTTTATAAATACAGTTACAGCTGTGCCTCTGCCTGCTCTCCAGCAGAGTGTCCTCAGTAGCATACATTCAAAAGCATTTCATTTTTTTCGTTACCTCTTGTTGCTGCAGTACCTGCGGCGGCTGCTTGGCGGCGCTCCTCGGGGGCGGAGCTACGGTCTCCGGTTGCCGGGGGGCGTGTCCTGTCGTGGGGGCAAGTCCTGGCGTGGGGACGTGTCCTGTTGTGGGGGCGTGTCCTGTCTGGGGGGCGTGTCCTGTCGTGGGGGCGGGCTCTGTGTTGGGGCTGCTGCGTAGTGGTTGGCTGTGTGGGAGCGAGCGTGGCGTCCTGGCTCCGCCCCCTCCTCTGCTCTGCTCCACCTTCACAATATGGGCGGTGCCAGCTGTGGTGCTCTGACGGGGGATAGCGACGGCCAATGGGAGGTCAGAGGGCTGAGGAGGGGCGTGTCTTCTCGGCGTTGAACCCCCGCCCCTCGACCCCGATTCGTCCAGGCTGCTGCTGTTCGAGGGGGGCGCGACCTTTGACCCCCGCCTGGCTTCCTAGGTCGTCCGAGGTGCGGCTGTTGTGAGAACTCTCCGTGCTGAGGTTCTCTGAGCTGGAGTCCTGGAGCTGAGAGTGGGCGGAGCGAGAGGACAGGCTGTGGCCACTCAGAATATGGGCGGGACTAATCAGGCTGTGGGAGGGGCCACTCAGACTGTGGGCGGGGTTAATAGGGTTACCCAGAATATGGGCGGGGTTACTCATATTGTGGGCGGGGCTACTCATGTTGTGGGCAGGATTACAAAGAACGTGGGCGGGGTTACTCTGATTACTCATATTGTGGGCGGGACTATTGGGATTAATAGGGTTACCCAGAATATGGGCGAGGTTACTCATGTTGTGGGCGGGGCTACAAAGCATGTGGGCGGGGTTAATAGGGTTACCCAGAATGTGGGCGGCGTTACTTGTATTGTGGGCAGGGCTACAAACACTGTGGGCGGGGCTAACCAGACTGTTGGCGGGGCTACTCAGACTGTGGGCGGGGCTGCTCAGGTTGCCCGGGTTACTGAGGTGGTACACGGGGTTCTGGAAGCTGATTGGCTGCAGGCTGCGCGGCTGATGATGGTTGATTGACGGGTGAAACGGCCTCCTGGCCTGCGGCGCGCTCTGCGGCTGAGCCTCTCTGGACGGGGCTTTGATCGGGGGGTGAGCGAGGAGGGGGGCGTGTCCTATGGAGGCCTGCGAGCCCCCCCCCTGCTGAGGCGGTTTGGGGGGGGGGTCCAGGTCCTGCAGGTCCACCAGGGAGATGCTGCGTCCGCCCGGCAACAGAAGAAGATCTCCATCCTCTGGGTCTGAGAAACTGCTGCTTGGGGGGGGGGCGACCCTCCGTCAGATCAGAGACAGGGAGCTGCAGTCCCTTCGACTGCAGGAAGAGAAGAGAGGGAGGTCAGAGGTTAACCTATCTGTAGTTGAAGGTCTCCTCTTATACTATTTGTAGGCGTATATTCTTAGATGTATAAAAACATGTCTACGAAGTGTTTTGCTCAAAATACCAAACTGATCATTCTAGGGCTGACGTGAGAGCAGCATGCTAACAAGGGTACCAGCTGCAGCTGTGAGCATGACAGGATGTGTGAGGACCTAGAAGAGCATCAGGACTGTTTGAGGCAGCTGTTCGGGATTCATTTTGTCTTTACTCCTAGACATTTAACCTTATTCTGTGTGTTGACATTTACGACCATCCCTGCTTCACCAGGGAGAGTTCTCTACCAGTTACCTGTCGTTGGGGTCCTCAAAGATGCGCTGCAGGCCGGAGGAGAGGCTGCCACTCAGGTTGCCTGAGTTTTGGTCCTGGAAGCGTCTGATCTGCTGCTGCGGCACAGGAGAGGCCAGGCAGCGGGAAATATCTCCCAGAATCCTCGGCAGCGGGCCCAGCTTCGCTACGGTGGCCTGCAGGAAGGAATTTTCACCCTGGGGTTGTCGAGTGTTTGTGTATGTGTGTGTGTGTGTGTGTGTGTGGAAGCACCAGGATGCATTGGTGGTGGAGGGACAGCGGAACAGAGAGTCGGCCAGACAGGAAGTGAACAGAAGGAGGGAAAGAAAAAACATAAGGGGAAACTTAATGGAAAATCAAAAACTACAACCACATGCTTCTACTGAACAAAAACACAGCGGGAGGGGGATGGGGTAGGATGGGGGGACGGGGGTAGGAGTGGGGACGGGTCAGGAGGGGGGACGGGTTAGGAGGGGGGACGGGTTAGGAGGGGGGACGGGGTAGGAGTGGGGACGGGTTAGGAGGGGGGACGGGTTAGGAGGCGGGACGGGTTAGGAGGGGGGACGGGGTAGGAGTGGGGACGGGTTAGGAGGGGGGACGGGTTAGGAGGCGGGACGGGTTAGGAGGGGGGACGGGTTAGGAGTGGGGACGGGTTAGGAGGGGGGCACGGGTTAGGAGTGGGGAGACGGGTTAGGAGTGGTTAGGAGTGGGGACGGGTTAGGAGTGGGGACGGGTTAGGAGGGGGGACCTGTTAGGAGGCGGGACGGGTTAGGAATGGGGACGGGTTAGGAGGGGGGACGGGTTAGGAGTGGGGACGGGTTAGGAGGGGGGACGGGTTAGGAAGGGGGACGGGGGTAGGAAGGGGGACGGGTTAGGAGGGGGGACGGGTTAGGAATGGGGACGGGTTAGGGGTGGGGACGGGTTAGCAGTGGGGATGGTTAGGAGTGGGGACGGGTTAGGAGGGGGGACGGGTTAGGAGGGGGGGACAGGTTAGGAGGGGGGACATGCTGCGAAGTTCAGCCAGGCAGTGTTAATGTGGTGAGATGAACTGAGGTGCTGCATTCATGTTACATCATCACACACACACACACACACACACACACACACACACACACCTTGTCCAGCTGGGACACCACCTCCCACAGCAGCCCGTGCAGCACCGACAGCTCTCTTCCGAGGTCGATGTGGCCCTCGAACCCCGGCGTGTTGGACAGCGTCTCGGGGTTTGAGATCTCAGACAGGAAACGTATCATCCCCGCCCACTCGTACTCCAGGAAGTCGTTCATGAAGGCCATGTACTCCTCCTTGTTTCCAAACCTACACACACACACACACACACACACATTCAGTTCATTATCCTACCTCCTATGTCTTAAAGGTCTTAAAGATCCAGAGCCTGTCCCTGATTGGCTGAAACTCCAAACAGATAATGGCAGCATTACCCATAATCCCCTCTGTTTCAGCCCTGTTTCCAAAGTGCTGATTCTGCGTCTGTCTCCCACGCCCCTCTGAGAGACGGAGCTCTAGAGGGGATTCAGGTGATAAGGGGGGGGGTACCTGGTTGCTGATTGGCTAATGGTTACCAAGACAACACATCGTTATGACATAAGTTGAGATAAATAGCAGATGTTGACTTAACAGCTTGATTGCAGACGGACTCACTTGGTGAAGTTGGCGAGGTTCTGGATGACCTTGGCGATGAGGGTGAGGGTGCGCGAGGTGCGGTCGTCGGGGGTACTCCTGCATCAGGCCGAACAGAGAGGGAGACATGATGGCGGGACACAGGAAGCGCAGGAAGAGCGAGGCGCTGATCAGGCGCTGGCTGATGTCCTGCTGGTGGCCGCGCGCCTCGCTCTGCTGCCGCCACGAGGAGAAGACCTCCTTCAGCTCCCGAGGGAACACACTGAGGAGACAAGGAGAGGAAACACACTGAGGAGACACGGAGAGGAAACACACTGAGGAGACACGGAGAGGAAACACACTGAGGAGACAAGGAGAGGAAACACACTGAGGAGACACGGAGAGGAAACGCACTGAGGAGACACACTGAGAGAGACAAGGAGAGGAGACACACTGAGGAGACAAGGAGAGGAAACACACTGAGGAGACACGGAGAGGAGACACACTGAGGAGACACGGAGAGGAGACACACTGAGGAGACAAGGAGAGGAGACACACTGAGGAGACACACTGAGGAGACAAGGAGAGGAAACACACTGAGAGAGACACACTGAGAAGACACACTGAGGAGACAAGGAGAGGAGACACAGTGAGGAGACAAGGAGAGGAGACACACTGAGGAGACACACTGAGGAGACAAGGAGACAAAGAGCAGAGTGTGTGTGTGTGTGTGTGTGTGTGTGCGTGCGCGTGTGTGTGTGTGTGTGTGTGTGTGTGTGTGTGTGTGTGTGTGTACCAGTATGAGTTGATGATCTTGCAGAAGGCCAGCTCGCAGCACATCTTCAGGTTGCTCTGATGTTCAGCGAGCTCAGAGCTGCTGCAGCGACTCGGATCCACCTCACACACCTCGTCGGACTCATAGAGAGCCCTGATGAACTCCCCTACACACACACACACACACACACACACACACACGCACACACACACACACACGCAGATTTTAAATACGTTTCACTGGCGTACTCCTGGACGCTGAAGACTTATACAGTTGCTATAAATAGTCGCCCTAACGACGAGTCGCCCTACCGACGAGTCGCCCTACCGACGAGTCGCCCTACCGACGAGTCGCCCTAACGACGAGTCTCCATACCGACGAGTCGCCCTACCGACGAGTCTCCATACCGACGAGTCGCCCTACCGACGAGTCGCCATACCGACGAGTCTCCATACCGACGAGTCGCCCTACCGACGAGTCTCCATACCGACGAGTCGCCCTACCGACGAGTCGCCCTACCGACGAGTCTCCATACCGACGAGTCTCCCTACCGACGAGTCTCCCTACCGACGAGTCTCCCTACCGACGAGTCTCCCTAACGACGAGTCTC
>CM070479.1:47816697-47819197 GCA_036324585.1 Champsocephalus esox
ACCATGAGAGAGACAGGTAGACCATGAGAGAGGAGACAGGTAGACCATCAGAGAGACAGGTAGACCATCAGAGAGACAGGTAGACCATCAGAGAGACAGGTAGACCATCAGAGAGACAGGTAGACATGAGAGAGACAGGTAGACCATGAGAGAGGAGACAGGTAGACCATCAGAGAGACAGGTAGACCATCAGAGAGACAGGTAGACCATCAGAGAGACAGGTAGACCATGAGAGAGGAGACAGATAGACCATCAGAGAGACAGGTAGACCATGAGAGAGACAGATAGACCATCAGAGAGACAGGTAGACCATCAGAGAGACAGGTAGACCATGAGAGAGACAGGTAGACCATCAGAGAGACAGGTAGACCACCAGAGAGACAGGTAGACCATCAGAGAGACAGGTAGACCACCAGAGAGACAGGTAGACCATCAGAGACACAGGTAGACCATCAGAGAGACAGGTAGACCATCAGAGAGACAGGTAGACCACCAGAGAGACAGGTAGACCACCAGAGAGGAGACAGGTAGACCATCAGAGAGACAGGTAGACCATGAGAGAGGAGACAGGTAGACCATGAGAGAGACAGGTAGACCATGAGAGAGGAGACAGGTAGACCACCAGAGCGACAGGTAGACCATCAGAGAGGAGACAGGTAGACCACCAGAGAGACAGGTAGACCATCAGAGAGGAGACAGGTAGACCATCAGAGAGACAGGTAGACCATCAGAGAGACAGGTAGACCACCAGAGAGGAGACAGGTAGACCACCAGAGAGACAGGGAGACCATCAGAGAGACAGGTAGACCACCAGAGAGGAGACAGGTAGACCATCAGAGAGGAGACAGGTAGATCACCAGAGAGACAGGTAGACCACCAGAGCGACAGGTAGACCATCAGAGAGGAGACAGGTAGACCACCAGAGAGACAGGTAGACCATCAGAGAGGAGACAGGTAGACCATCAGAGAGACAGGTAGACCACCAGAGAGACAGGTAGACCACCAGAGAGACAGGTAGACCATCAGAGAGGAGACAGGTAGACCACCAGAGAGACAGGTAGACCACCAGAGAGACAGGTAGACCATCATAGAGACAGGTAGACCACCAGAGAGACAGGTAGACCACCAGAGAGACAGGGAGACCACCAGAGAGACAGGTAGACCACCAGAGAGACAGGGAGACCACCAGAGAGACAGGGAGACCACTAGAGAGACAGGTTGTCCTGACCTCGAAGCAGAAGTCCTGGCCCAGGATGCTGCTGTGCAGAGGCTTGATGAAACACGTCGTCCTCCATGTTCAGATCCAGAGACTCCACTGCACTGCAGGGAGTCAGCAGGGGGTCCTGGGAGACTTCCTGTAACCGGGGGAGACCACGGGACCTGCGGGGGGGGCTAGGCATGTATTATTACAATTATGTGTACGTGATTAAGGGGGCGGGACATCTCTAAGCAGGTTGACCAATCACAAGAGAGCAGGCCAGCTAACCAGTCAGAGCAGACTGGGCACGGGTTTCTCTGGAGGACTCTTTAAAGTAGAGACACAATACGCTGATATACACCTGAACATCAGCAGGAGAGGACTCTTTAAAGTAGAGACATTACACACTGATATACACCTGAACATCAGCAGGAGAGGACTCTTTAAAGTAGAGACACTACATACTGATATACACCCGAACATCAGCAGGACGAGGACTCTTTAAAGTAGAGACACTACATACTGATATACACCTGAACATCAGCAGACGAGGACTCTTTAAAGTAGAGACACTACATACTGATATACACCTGAACATCAGCAGGAGAGGACTCTTTAAAGTAGAGACACTACATACTGATATACACCTGAACATCAGCAGGAGAGGACTCTTTAAAGTAGAGACACTACATACTGATATACACCTGAACATCAGCAGGAGAGGACTCTTTAAAGTAGAGACACTACATCCTGATATACACCTGAACATCAGCAAGAGAGGACTCTTTAAAGTAGAGACACTACATACTGATATACACCTGAACATCAGCAGGAGAGGACTCTTTAAAGTAGAGACACTACATACTGATATACACCCTGAACATCAGCAGGAGAGGACTCTTTAAAGTAGAGACACTACATACTGATATACACCCGAACATCAGCAGGAGAGGACTCTTTAAAGTAGAGACACTACATACTGATATACACCCGAACATCAGCAGACGAGGACTCTTTAAAGTAGAGACACTACATACTGATATACACCCGAACATCAGCAGACGAGGACTCTTTAAAGTAGAGACACTACATACTGATATACACCTGGACATCAGCAGGAGAGGACTCTTTAAAGTAGAGACACTACATACTGATATACACCTGGACATCAGCAGGAGAGGACTCTTTAAAGTAGAGACACTACATACTGATATACACCTGAACATCAGCAGGAGAGGACTCTTTAAAGTAGAGACACTACATACTGATATACACCTGAACATCAGCAGACGAGGACTCTTT
>CM070479.1:47826697-47854197 GCA_036324585.1 Champsocephalus esox
TGTGTGTGTGTGTCTGTGCGTGTGTGTGTGTGTGTGTGTGTGTTCTCCATCAGGTCCTGTGTGACAGTAGAACGCGTCGGAGCAGGAGGAAGTGAGCGGCCTCATTTCCCTGGATATTAATAACCCTCAAACACAACACACTAATTCCCACCAGGCTCATTGGCTGCCGTCGACACCTCTGCACATCTCCCAGCATGCACTCTGCCTGCACAGAGGACGCTCTATAAATACGCGCAGGTTCCTGACTGATGGAGGTTTGTTCCTGAGAAGAACAGTGCTCTCTTCATGCTGCTGTTCAGTCTGTCTTTCACCCCGTCAGACGGTTTGAACTCACACACGGGACTTCAGGTGCTGTGTGTGTGTGTGTGTGTGTGTGTGTGTGTGTGTGTGTGAGTCTGTGTGAGAGACTGTGTGTGTGTGTGTGTGTGTGTGTGTGAGTCTGTGTGTGAGTGTGTGAGAGACTGTGTGTGTGTGTGTGTGTGTGTGTGTGTGTGAGTCTGTGTGTGAGTGTGTGAGAGGACTGTGTGTGTGTGTGTGTGTGTGTGTGTGTGAGTCTGTGTGTGAGTGTGTGAGAGACTGTGTGTGTGTGTGTGTGTGTGTGTGTGAGTCTGTGTGTGAGTGGTGTGAGAGACTGTGTGTGTGTGTGTGTGTGTGTGTGTGAGTCTGTGTGTGAGTCTGTGTGAGAGACTGTGTGTGTGTGTGTGTGTGTGTGTGAGTCTGTGTGTGAGTCTGTGTGAGAGACTGTGTGTGTGTGTGTGTGTGTGTGAGTGTGTGTGTGTGAGTGTGAGAGACTGTGTGTGTGTGTGTGTGTGTGTGTGTGAGTCTGTGTGTGAGTCTGTGTGAGAGACTGTGTGTGTGTGTGTGTGTGTGTGAGTGTGTGTGTGTGAGTGTGAGAGACTGTGTGTGTGTGTGTGTGTGTGTGTGTGTGTGTGTGTGTGTGAGTGTGTGTGTGTGAGTGTGAGAGACTGTGTGTGTGTGTGTGTGTGTGTGTGTGTGTGTGTGTGTGTGTGTGTGTGTGTGTGTGTGTGTCTGTGTGAGAGACTGTGTAGATATTAAAGTAACAATATCTATTAGATTATCTATTGGCGTTCAGGCAGCTGAGGAACAGCTTCACATCTCAAATAAAAAGTGCTAAATCAAAGTGCTATTTGTCGGTTACCAGAGCCTGTTTTAGATATTGTTACTACGCAAGGAACAAAACTTGAAGTTGTTGCCTGTTACAAATACCTGGGTATCTGCTTGATGATTGTCTCTCTTTTAAACTCCATGTCAATAACCTGCTTAGAGAGCTGAGGGTTAGGCTAGGGTTCTTCTTCAGAAACAAGTCCTGTTTCTCGCTTGAGGCCAGGAAAAGGCTCTGTGACCTTTGACCTGTGCTGGACTCTGGGGATCTGGTCTATATGAATGCACCTGCCCATTGCCTGAGCAAATTGGATGCTGCGTATCACAGTGCTCTGAGATTTGTCACAAATTGTAAAGCGCTGACTCATCACTGTACCCTGTATACCAAGGCAGGTTTACCATCTCTCTCTGTACGGAGGCTGTAACCCGTATTATATCTGCTCTCTGATCACACAGAGAGTTGCAAGCAGCTGTTGTCTGAGGTCACATGATGTGGTCTTGTTAGATGTGCCAAGAGCAAGGACTGTCTCAGGTGAGACAGCTTTTATGAGCAGCTCCACTTGCTTGGAACAATCTTCAGCAGGAAGTGAAACTGAGCGATCTCATTCCTCTGCATGTCTTTAGAGCTAGGCTAAATGAAATGCTTGCTGATACAATGGGCACTTGTAAATGTCTGTAACTATGTATCCTGTAAATATAATGTATAATGTCCTTTATTGTTTCATGTTTCATGTGGAACCTATATGCTGCAGGTCTCCGTGAAAAAGAGACATATGATCTCAATGGGACCAATCTGAATAAATAAAGGTTTGAAATGAAATGAAACGATCTAATAGATATTAAAGTAACGATCTAACAGATATTAAAGTAACGATCTAATAGATATTAAAGTAACGATCTAACAGATATTAAAGTAACGATCTAATAGATATTAAAGTAACGATCTAACAGATATTAAAGTAACGATCTAACAGATATTAAAGTAACGATCTAATAGATATTAAAGTAACGATCTAATAGATATTAAAGTAACGATCTAATAGATATTAAAGTAACGATCTAATAGATATTAAAGTAACGATCTAACAGATATTAAAGTAACGATCTAACAGATATTAAAGTAACGATCTAATAGATATTAAAGTAACGATCTAATAGATATTAAAGTAACGATCTAATAGATATTAAAGTAACGATCTAACAGATATTAAAGTAACGATCTAATAGATATTAAAGTAACGATCTAACAGATATTAAAGTAACGATCTAATAGATATTAAAGTAACGATCTAACAGATATTAAAGTAACGATCTAATAGATATTAAAGTAACGATCTAATAGATATTAAAGTAACGATCTAATAGATATTAAAGTAACGATCTAACAGATATTAAAGTAACGATCTAATAGATATTAAAGTAACGATCTAATAGATATTAAAGTAACGATCTAATAGATATTAAAGTAACGATCTAATAGATATTAAAGTAACGATCTAATAGATATTAAAGTATCGATCTAACAGATATTAAAGTAACGATCTAATAGATATTAAAGTAACGATCTAACAGATATTAAAGTAACGATCTAATAGATATTAAAGTAACGATCTAATAGATATTAAAGTAACGATCTAATAGATATTAAAGTAACGATCTAATAGATATTAAAGTAACGATCTAATAGATATTAAAGTATCGATCTAATAGATATTAAAGTAACGATCTAATAGATATTAAAGTAACGATCTAACAGATATTAAAAAGGGTTAAAGAGTCTGAACTGACCGGCACTCTGAAGGGAGAGGAGTTGGGGCTCTCGGCGCTCTGCTCCCCGGCTCCAGAGATACTCCTCCTCCTGGGAGAACGCTCCGAACACACTTCTGCACACACAGAGAGAGACAGTTAGCAACAGATCCAGCTCCTCCTCCTCCTCTCCTCCTCTCCTCCTCCTCCTCCTCCTCCTCCTCCTCCTCTCCTCCTCTCCTCCTCCTCCTCCTCTCCTCCTCTCCTCCTCCTCCTCCTCTCCTCCTCTCCTCCTCAGATCAACGCCCCACATTGTTTATACAATCCATTTCAATGTATTTTAGGTATTGAAGGTCCCGTGTCCTGCTTCTCTGGTTCTGACCCGTGTCCTTGTGTTCTGAAGCTTCTGCATGTGAACGCTCTGCAGAGTCTCACACCCTCAGAGTGCACCCTGCAGGGAGTAAAGCTCTGACCCAGAGAAGACCCGTCTGACCCAGAGAAGACCCGTCTGACCCAGAGAAGACCCGTCTGACCCAGAGAAGACCCGTCTGACCCAGAGAAGACCCGTCTGACCCAGAGAAGACCCGTCTGACCCAGAGAAGACCCGTCTGACCCAGAGAAGACCCGTCTGACTCAGAGAAGACCCGTCTGACCAGAGAAGACCCGTCTGACTCAGAGAAGACCCGTCTGACCCAGAGAAGACCCGTCTGACTCAGAGAAGACCCGTCTGACCCAGAGAAGACCCGTCTGACTCAGAGAAGACCCGTCTGACTCAGAGAAGACCCGTCTGACCCAGAGAAGACCCTACTCACAGTTCGCCACACACTCACATGTGTGTGCTCAGGCTGAGTTCAGTTGAGCTCTGCAATGTCTCGCAGACCCCACGCAGCAACCAGGAAACCACACCAGCAAGCCAGCTCACACTGTCCGCTCCTCACAGCAGCGAGCCCCCCAATGTCCCCCCAACACGACCCCCAGACCCCACGCGGCATTCTCCTCTGTTCGTCATCACTGGTGTCACTTCCTGGTTGCTAACAAACGCCATGGTAACACATGATCACTGATGTTCCGCTGTAACGGTGGTGGACTCATCAGAACAGAGTGGGCGAGCCGACCAATCAGAGCACAGTGGGCTCACAGTGGGGCAGAGAGTGAACACACAGACTACACAGAGAGAAACCAATGTGGGTTTGGAACACAAAGTGAATCTGTTCTTCAGACCTCAACGATGGAACTGTGATCCGTAGAAATGGCCGTGACACGGGACCCTTAACATTAAAAGGATTAAGAAATGTATTCTATGTTTGTATTTATTTTAATCTTTTATAGGATATTTAATTTTAACTTATGTATTTAAATATATTCATTTCATTTTTCTTGGCTTCGAAATATTTTTGAATTATTTCTATTTTATTTTAATTTTGTCAACAACAATATATTTAAGGTAATCGCAGCGTTACGATATACATATTAAGTCTCCAGATGCTTCCACAACAAAGTGGAAGAGAGAGTAGAGGCAGTTGTGATGTGTTGAATCCGGGCGGTTCAGGCTCAGACTTCCAGGAACACACTGCTCGATGTGTAATGGACGCTCCGCCGTCACTACCAACAACAGGCACTTAACATCACATCAAAGAGTAAAAGTACTGCGGAGAAATCCTATAATACTGCGGTGTGTGTGTGTGTGTGTGTGTGTGTGTGTGTGTGTGTGTGTGTGTGTGTGTGTGTGTGCGTGCGTGCCACTTCAGATATACTGACAAACACTTATAGTTATGAGACGACTAACTCTGAGACAGAGACAGTTGCTTTATAATGTGTGTGTGTGTGTGTGTGTGTGTGTGAGTGAGACTGTATATGTGTGTGTGTCTCTCTGTCTGGTGTGTGTGTGAGTGAGTGTGTTTGGTGCTGGTGTGTGTGTGCATGGTGTGTGTGTGTGTGTGTGAGAGTGTGTGTTTGGTGCTTGGTGGGTGTGTGTGTGTGTGGAGGTGTGTCGCGTGTCTGTCGCTGGTGTTGAGGTGTGTGTGGTGTGGTGTGTGTGTGTGTATGTGTGTGTGTGTGTGTGTGTGTGTGAGAGTGTGTGTTTGGTGCTTGGTGTGTGTGTGTGTGTGTGTGTCTCTGTCTGTCTGTGTCTGTCGCTGTGTGTGTGAGAGTGTGTGTGTGTGTGTGTGAATGTGTGTGTGTGTGTGTGTGTGTGTGTGTGTGTGAAGGTTACAGAGAAAGTGTGTCAAGGACAGTGGGACAGCAGGAACAGGAGATGTCCCACCGGCTCAGAAAGAGGTTTGGGAGAGGCGTCTTAGGCTTCAGAGGATTTCTGTTGTTGCTCCTCTGATCCAGGATCAATGATCATCGCCGACCGCTCTGAGGGATTCAGACTGTCGTCTGCAGCGCAGTTACGTCCTGAGGATCCCACACACACCGTCTGGCACGCCGTCCTCACTCTCAGCTGCATTGATTTCTTTAAGCTAAATGTAGCCGCTGTCACTTCCTCTGCAGCGACGCGGCGCCACATGTTGGAGCCAAATCCAGGAGGTCAAAGAACGACGACCACGCAAAACTGGAGGCTGATGAGAAAGTCCCGAAGGCTCAAGACCGGGTCCGAAAAGACCGAGAACCCTCTCCGAAGTCCAGAGGAAGCTCGACCTCGACCTCGGTCTTTTTCCAGGTCTTCTCCGGGTTAGCTCCAGTTTCCTCCTGCTATATGTTACCAGCTCATATAATCCTGTTGTGAACCCTTACATGTTGAGACTCCAGCTCATAGGAAGTGCACACTAGACTCCAGGAGGTGGGAATCAGGCACGGCCCTGGACCTTTTTCCACTCGTACCTCCCAGGAAGACAGTATTACGACCGCTGGTGTCCCCCAAGGGTCAGTCCTGGGGCCACTGCTCTTTGTAATTTAAATATGAAGCCCCTGGGCCAAATACCAGGTGCCACAACATCAACTCCCACACCGATGACACACAGATTTACCTCCAAACTAGATCTGTTGCAATGTCTTGTGTGTGTGTGTGTGTGTGTGTGTGTGTGTGTGCAGATCGACAATCGCGTGTAAATATTGAATCTGTAAATGTGATATTTAAAAATGGCCCGTCTCAGTGTCGCTCAGAGTCCAAGGTGATGTGTTTTGAAAGTCAAAAGATATTCACTTAAACCTGCAGAAAAGCAACACTGAATGAATCCGTGATCTGAACAGTCTGAGCTCGAACTGTGATATTCGCAGAAGTCGTGATAGGAGAGGTTCGCATTATGAACAGCAGCTCAAAGACACTTCTAGTGTGATTAGATGTTTAAAAAAGGGCTTTAAAATGCGCTAATATCCTCTGACAGACACAACAGCTTGCACACGGACACTAAGAGACGCTGCGTTGAACCACACGAAGACCAAAGCGCTCAGATCTCCCACTGTAACGGAGGACCGTGAACGCAGCATGCAGCAGCATCTCTTTCAGTTTTTTTGCAAAGTGCTGGATCAAGTTCAGCTGCAGCGCTGCACAGGAGCCAGTGACACACACAGTCACACACACGCACACACACACACACACACACACACACACACACACACACACACACACAGTCACACACACACAGCACACAGTCACACACACACAGGGAAATAAAAGAAGAAGAGGAAGCGATGAAGATGGCAAATAAATAAAGAAACACGGCGGGACATCATTTCCTTTTTCCCTCAAAGTTAACATGCTGCAGGAAGTCACATGACACACAACACACACACACACACACACACACACACACACACAGGGAGAGAGAGAGACGGTACCTCGATCACAGCTGTTCCCCATCATCTGAGGAGAAGACACACACACACACACACACACACACACACACACACACACACACAGGATTCAGCCAATCAGGTGAAGCTGCTGCAAACGTCCGTCTTCGTCCCGTCCTCTACTCTCCCTCTCTCGCCCATCAGCATCAGGCTCTCTCTCTCTCCTCCCTTTTCTCCCCTCAGAGCTTTACTGCATGTATCTGATCAATCTCTCCAACTGCACTCCTCTCTCTCTCTCTCTCTCTCTCTCTCTCTCTCTCTCTCTCTCTCTCTCTCTCTCTCTCTCTCTCTCTCTCTGCACACACTTCTCATTTTCCTCCTAATAGATAATCACTAAATAAGTTTCAGCCGATCAGTGTGTGGTGTGTGGTGTGTGGTGTGTGTGTGTGTGTGTGTGTGTGTGTGTGTGTGTGTGGGTGGTGGGTGGTGTGTGTGTCATGTCTAACTCCACACATCCCTTTCCTCACACATGTAGTTTTAACACTAAATGATTTCAGTAGCTTCTGTCACTGACATATGTTGGAGAGATGTCCCGCCCCCTCAGCCAATCACGTGCGATGTGTTGGAGCACGAGCCAATAGGAGTGCGTGTTGATGAGGCGTTCAGGGTGTCTGCTGCGATGGTGATGGCAGTGTGAGGAATGTCTGGGGATTAACGAGACACACCTGACGACGCAAACACAACACAGGTGTTCCTCACCTCAAACTGTCTGTCTGAGAGCAGAGATCCACCAGAGCCTGAGGGAGAGCCTGAAGGCACCACGAGAGACTGAAGGAGAGCCTGAAGGTACCACGAGAGCCTGAAGGCACCACAAGAGCCTGAAGGAGAGCCTGAAGGCACCACGAGAGACTGAAGGAGAGCCTGAAGGTACCACGAGAGACTGAAGGCACCACAAGAGCCTGAAGGAGAGCCTGAAGGCACCACGAGAGACTGAGGGAGAGCCTGAAGGCACCACGAGAGACTGAAGGAGAGCCTGAAGGCACCACGAGAGCCTGAAGGAGAGCCTGAAGGTACCACGAGAGATTGAAGGAGAGCCTGAAGGAGAGCCTGAAGGCATCACAAGAGCCTGAAGGAGAGCCTGAAGGCACCACGAGAGACTGAAGGAGAGCCTGAAGGTACCACGAGAGACTGAAGGCACCACGAGAGACTGAAGGAGAGCCTGAAGGCACCACGAGAGACTGAAGGGAGAGCCTGAAGGTACCACGAGAGACTGAAGGAGAGCCTGAAGGAGAGCCTGAAGGACCACTAAGAGACTGAAGGAGAGCCTGAAGGCACCACAAGAGACTGAAGGAGAGCCTGAAGGCACCACGAGAGACTGAAGGAGAGCCTGAAGGCACCACGAGAGACTGAAGGAGAGCCTGAAGGTACCACGAGAGCCTGAAGGCACCACGAGAGCCTGAAGGAGAGCCTGAAGGCACCACGAGAGCCTGAGGGAGAGCCTGAAGGCACCACGAGAGCCTGAGGGAGAGCCTGAAGGCACCACAAGAGACTGAAGGATAGCCTGAAGGCACCACAAGAGACTGAAGGAGAGCCTGAAGGCACCACGAGAGCCTGAGGGAGAGCCTGAAGGCACCACGAGAGCCTGAGGGAGAGCCTGAAGGCACCACGAGAGACTGAAGGAGAGCCTGAAGGCACCACGAGAGACTGAAGGAGAGCCTGAAGGAGAGCCTGAAGGAGAGCCAGAAGGCACCACGAGAGCCTGAAGGCACCACCAGAGACTGAAGGCACCACAAGAGACTGAAGGAGAGCCTGAAGGCACCACAAGAGACTGAAGGAGAGCCTGAAGGCACCACGAGAGACTGAAGGAGAGCCTGAAGGAGAGCCTGAAGGCACCACGAGAGCCTGAGGGAGAGCCTGAAGGCACCACGAGAGCCTGAGGGAGAGCCTGAAGGCACCACGAGAGACTGAAGGAGAGCTTGAAGGCACCACGAGAGACAAAAGTCACCATGAGAGACTGAATCAATCAATCAATGTTTATTTATAGCCCAATATCACAAATGTTACATTTGTCTCAGTGGTCTTCACAGTTTGTCCAGAATATCAGTTTGACAATACGACACCCTCTGTCCTTAGACCCTCTGTCCTCAGACCCTCTGTCCTCAGACCCTCTGTCCTTAGACCCTCTGTCCTCAGACCCTCTGTCCTTAGACCCTCACATCGTACAAGGAAACACTTCCAGAGAAAACCCACAGTTTAAAAGGGAACATGGAGAAACCTCAGGAGAGCAGCAGAGGAGGGATCCCTCTCCCAGGACGGACAGACGTGCAATAGATGCCGTGTGTAAATTGAAAAGATAATACATTTGCAGCATAGGTAGTCCAGAAGTTTGTGTATAAAGGCACCTGATTGGCTGAAGGCACCACGAGAGACTGAATGGGAGCCTGAAGGCACCACAAGAGACTGAATGGGAGCCTGAAGGCACCACAAGGGCCTGAATGGGAGCCTGAAGGCACCACGAGAGACTGAATGGGAGCCTGAAGGCACCACGAGGGCCTGAATGGGAGCCTGAAGGCACCACAAGAGACTGAATGGGAGCCTGAAGGCACCACGAGAGACTGAATAGGAGCCTGAAGGCACCACGAGAGACTGAATGGGAGCCTGAAGGCACCACGAGAGACTGAATGGGAGCCTGAAGGCACCACGAGAGACTGAATGGGAGCCTGAAGGCACCACGAGAGACTGAATGGGAGCCTGAAGGCACCATAAGAGCCTGGACGAGAGCCTGAAGGCACCACTAGAACCTGAAGGCACCACAAGCCGGACCAATATCTACCTTTTGGGGAAATTAAGGGGAACATCATTTAGACTAAATAGCCCACCTAGAACACATTCTGACAAGAACCCCCCCCCAGTGTCACATGTCTGAAATGTGACATATGTCCCATCGGGCATTAATGGTAAAATAACTCTTATATATAACGACATTAATGAGGATGATTTGTAGGTTTAAATTAGTTTGTACATTCTTTGAATTGAAGAATAAATCAACTCAAGATAATTGAATCAGCCAAATGAACCGAGCAGATCATAATCATATTTCTAATTGTGCATATATGTCACTTTGGGTTTACTGTGAACGTTTAGGGTTAAAGTCCCGATCGGTGTCACAGCGACGTTGGTCTCAATTTGATCAATAAGTGTGTCCACACCAGGTTCACACATGGAGGACATTTTAATTCTTAAATGGCTTGAATTGTACCTTTAGCAACAACCAACAAGCTTTTGAACTGTAGCTCGTTCTGTCACGTGTTGCTATGGGAACACAAAGTCACATGACCCGGACCATGACCCGCCAGACTGTTCAGGGTGTGTCGCTGATGAGGCTTTCACACCGACGCGGTTCCAGGGCCGGTTCGGAGCTAGAGCCTGAAAAGCACCGTATGTTCCTGTTCACACTGGGGTTGCCAGAAACTGACCATGATCAAAATCGATTATTCGGCAGTAAAACAAACTGGTGGTGTGACCAATGGCCATTTACAATTATTAATACTATTACTATTATTAGCATATATATATATTTATATATATTTTGGTTGAAACTAAGCCAGAAATGTTCCGGCCTAGAAGCAAGAACCGCTTACGTCACGCTTACGTCGGAGGGGGGCGGGATTAACCTGAGCTAACAGTTACTGGCGAGTACGGCAAATACAAGTTGTATTTGCCCGTTCACTGTTATCGATCATCGTGGAGAGAGGCAGACGTGTTGTTTTGCATCATAGCAGCTATCGGATGGACCCAACACGTGGGCTGCACAGGATGTCAAGTCCGACGATCACAAGTAGAATTGTAACGAAAAATACGCCGGTACAATGTGCCTGTAGAAAACGGCTTATGCCACAATAGGATAGCAACAAGTAGGCAAGATAGTCAGTTTAGCTTCGGTTGCTATGGTAACATCGCCCATTTTATACCAGGGAAACTTTCATAACAGCGTTGTGATGCCGAGCAGCGGTCGGTAAATGCCGCTGAAACACATAAATAAACAATGAACCGGCGGGGGCGTAGCAGTCAGCAGCGAACCGCCATTCATGTTGTTATTCTGCAGGATTGTTGTTATTGTTGTTATTTGTTGATGATGTAACCCAATTTGTGTTCTTTGAAATTGAAAAGGATGTCGCATTGTGCTTTTTACTTTCGTTGCAGTTGCGTCTCAAGTGTAATTTGGCCTGGTTTCCTATTTTGTATGCACATGCTTTTATTTTGAAGGAGAGTTAGCGCTGTTGACAGGAAGTTGTTGTTGCTATGGAAACATTTTTTTATTTTAAATAAGTGATAAAACAGCATTTAAAAAAAATAAATCAGCAGTCCTTCTTCTCGGATACTCAATGTTTAGTAATCTGATTACTTTAAACACACACACACACACACACACACACACACACACACACACACACACACACTCTCACAGTATTCAGGGAATGTCTCTCATAATGAAACCAGTTTCTGCCTCCGCTCACATTCCTCTGAATTGTCTTTTAAATGATGTGAATATTTGTCTGCTCGCGTCTCGTTTGGAAACTGAAGATTCACATATTGTTTCAAATATTTATCCACAGGAGATATTACGTCCTCTGTTCAACATACGAATAGTGAGTGAGTTAACTCATCAATACATCGGAATTCATATAATTAATGTATGAATATAATAACTGCTCAACGGATACGTTAATAACGATGATATACGGGATATGAGAAGTTTCATGGTAAATTATTCCTGTCTTCAGACTAAAGAGGACACACTGATGACCTCTGACCTCAGGACAAAGCAGAGCAACGGACACACACTCTCACAGACCGTTAATAACACACACACACACACACACACACACACACACACACACACACACACACACAGTCTGGGTCATGTTTATGTTTCTGAGTCCTGACATGATCTGCTTGAGAGAAGTATTCACATCCTCTACTGCAGTAAAAGTATTGCATGAACATACTACAAGTACAAGTAGTGCTAAGTACTTGAGTAAAAGTAGAAGTAGCAGAGTGTAGGAATACTTTGTTACAACAAGCAAAACGATAAAAGTATTATCCAGCAATACAACTAGTAAAACATCCAATACTAAACTAGTGTATGTCAATACAATACATACATGTATACTGGGTTAAATACTGTATATTTAGCGGGTTAATGCAATACTAGTTGTATAGATGAATACTGGGCACATACTTTGTATACTGCAGGTAGCTTGTGAGTTACTTCCCACCACTGACTATTAGTACACGGTGGTGGTACTTCTACCTGCAGCTTTAATGTTTAAATCGCTCTTTAACGGGAGTTTCTGCTCGCGGACACTCGTCTCATCTTCTCGCGCGTTTCGCCACCTGCACGCGGACACTTGTTAAAAACACCGGAAGTCGGAGTTACTTTTTAAAGAGTTTAAAATCATAAAAGACTCACCCGGAAAGTCCATGAGAGCCGCGGGCTAACTCATGTCAGAAAACACTGATTCTGTCTCAATCACACACACAAACACACACACTTCCGGCCCAGACCTTCAAAATAAAAGTCCGGCTGAAGGAAACTGCTGCCGTCTTCGTCCCGTCCTATACTCTCTCGCCCATCAGCTCTCTCTCCTCTCTCTCTCTCTCTCTCTCTCTCTCTCCTCTCTCTCTCTCTCTCTCTCTCTCTCTCTCTCCTCTCTCTCTCTCTCTCTCTCTCTCTCTCTACACACACACTCTCTCTCTCTCTCTCTCTCTCTCTCTCTCTCTCTGCACACACACACACACTCTCTCTCTCTCTCTCTGCACACACTCTCTCTCTCTCTCTCTCTCTCTCTCTCTCTTCTCTCTCTCTCTCTCTCTCTCTCTCTCTCTCTCTCTCTCTCTCTCTCTGCACACACACTCACTCTCTCTCTCTCTCTGCACTCTCTCTCTCTCTCTCTCTCTCTCTCTCTCTCTCCTCTCTCTCTCTCTCTCTCTCCTCTCTCTCTCTCTCTCTCTCTCTCTCTCTCTCTCTGCACACACACACTCACACACACACACACTCTCTCTCTCTCTCTCTCTCTCTCTCTCTCTCTCTCTCTCTCTCTGCTTCTCTCTCTCTCTCTCTCTCTCTCTCTCTCTCTCTCTCTCTCTCTCTCTCTCTCTCTCTCTCTGCACACACACACTCTCTCTCTCTCTCTCTCTCTCTCTCTCTCTCTCTCTCTCTCTCTCTCTCTCTCTCTCTCTGCACACACACACTCTCTCTCTCTCTCTCTCTCTCTCTCTCTCTCTCTCTCTCTCTCTCTCTGCACACACACACTCTCTCTCTCTCTCTCTCTTCTCTCTCTCTCTCTCTCTCTCTCTCTCTCTCTCTCTCTCTCTCTCTCTCTCTCTCTCTCTCTCTCTCTCTCTCTCTCTGTCTCTCTCTCTCTCTCTCTTCTCTCTCTCGTCTCTCTCTCTCTCTCTCTCTCTCTGTCTGCACACACACACACAATCAATACTAATGCAAAGATCAGAGAGAGGGATGTCACATCATAAATCAAATGCAGCAAGGCTCTTATTTTGAAGGCGAGGTTGCAGCAGGCTGTGTGGGCTTTATTGTGGCGGGGCTGACAGGTGGAGCAAGCTGAGGAATGCAGCAGAGTCAGTCTCACACACACACACACACACACACACACACACACACACACACACACACACACACACACACACACACACACACACACTCACAGATAACTCTTGAAACATGTTCAAAGTTAAAACCAGTACAATATTAAACTCCATGGGAATATGTTGTTGAGTGTGGACTGATTATTAAACCCAGTATAGAAGATGCACTCGGTACACTCGGTTTGAAACCAGATGAATACTGTGTGTAACTGCAGACTACTACTGAGTGCATACTGGCTTTGAAGCAGTCTTAATACTGTGTGTAACTGCAGACTACTACTGAGTGCATACTGGCTTTGAAGCAGTCTTAATACTGTGTGTAACTGCAGACTACTACTGAGTGCATACTGGCTTTGAAGCAGTCTTAATACTGTGTGTAACTGCAGACTACTACTGAGTGCATACTGGCTTTGAAGCAGTCTTAATACTGTGTGTAACTGCAGACTACTACTGAGTGCATACTGGCTTTGAAGCAGTCTTAATACTGTGTGTAACTGCAGACTATTACTGAGTGCATACTGGCTTTGAAGCAGTCTTAATACTGTGTGTAACTACAGACTATTACTGAGTGCATACTGGCTTTGAAGCAGTCTTAATACTGTGTGTACCTACAGACTATTACTGAGTGCATACTGGCTTTGAAGCAGTCTTAATACTGTGTGTAACTGCAGACTACTACTGAGTGCATACTGGCTTTGAAGCAGTCTTAATACTGTGTGTAACTGCAGACTACTACTGAGTGCATACTGGCTTTGAAGCAGTCTTAATACTGTGTGTAACTGCAGACTACTACTGAGTGCATACTGGCTTTGAAGCAGTCTTAATACTGTGTGTAACTGCAGACTACTACTGAGTGCATACTGGCTTTGAAGCAGTCTTAATACTGTGTGTAACTGCAGACTATTACTGAGTGCATACTGGCTTTGAAGCAGTCTTAATACTGTGTGTAACTACAGACTATTACTGAGTGCATACTGGCTTTGAAGCAGTCTTAATACTGTGTGTACCTACAGACTATTACTGAGTGCATACTGGCTTTGAAGCAGTCTTAATACTGTGTGTAACTGCAGACTACTACTGAGTGCATACTGGCTTTGAAGCAGTCTTAATACTGTGTGTAACTGCAGACTACTACTGAGTGCATACTGGCTTTGAAGCAGTCTTAATACTGTGTGTACCTGCACAGTATTGCAGAACAACAAACAGAGAAGTGGGCTTCCAGCTTCCTGTTTCACTTCAGTCAGTCTCAACCCAGTATGTATCCAGTATCAAACCCAGTATGTATCCAGTATTAAACCCAGTATGTATCCAGTATTAAACCCAGTATGTATCCAGTATTAAACCCAGTATGTATCCAGTATCAAACCCAGTATGTATCCAGTATTAAACCCAGTATGTATCCAGTATTAAACCCAGTATGTATCCAGTATTAAACCCAGTATGTATCCAGTATCAAACCCAGTATGTATCCAGTATTAAACCCAGTATGTATCCAGTATTAAACCCAGTATGTATCCAGTATCAAACCCAGTATGTATCCAGTATTAAACCCAGTATATATCCAGTATTAAACCCAGTATGTATCCAGTATCAAACCCAGTATGTATCCAGTATTAAACCCAGTATGTATCCAGTATCAAACCCAGTATGTATCCAGTATTAAACCCAGTATGTATCCAGTATCAAACCCAGTATGTATCCAGTATCAAACCCAGTATGTATCCAGTATTAAACCCAGTATATATCCAGTATTAAACCCAGTATGTATCCAGTATCAAACCCAGTATGTATCCAGTATTAAACCCAGTATGTATCCAGTATCAAACCCAGTATGTATCCAGTATCAAACCCAGTATGTATCCAGTATTAAACCCAGTATATATCCAGTATTAAACCCAGTATGTATCCAGTATCAAACCCAGTATGTATCCAGTATTAAACCCAGTATGTATCCAGTATTAAACCCAGTATGTATCCAGTATTAAACCCAGTATGTATCCAGTATTAAACCCAGTATGTATCCAGTATCAAACCCAGTATGTATCCAGTATTAAACCCAGTATATATCCAGTATTAAACCCAGTATGTATCCAGTATTAAACCCAGTATGTATCCAGTATTAAACCCAGTATGTATCCAGTATTAAACCCAGTATGTATCCAGTATTAAACCCAGTATGTATCCAGTATCAAACCCAGTATGTATCCAGTATTAAACCCAGTATGTATCCAGTATTAAACCCAGTATGTATTCAGTATTAAACCCAGTATGTATCCAGTATCAAACCCAGTATGTATCCAGTATTAAACCCAGTGTGTATCCAGTATCAAACCCAGTATGTATCCAGTATTAAACCCAGTATGTATCCAGTATTAAACCCAGTATGTATCCAGTATTAAACCCAGTATGTATCCAGTATTAAACCCAGTATGTATCCAGTATTAAACCCAGTATGTATCCAGTATTAAACCCAGTATGTATCCAGTATTAAACCCAGTATGTATCCAGTATTAAACCCAGTATGTATCCAGTATTAAACCCAGTATGTATCCAGTATTAAACCCAGTATGTATCCAGTATCAAACCCAGTATGTATCCAGTATTAAACCCAGTATATATCCAGTATTAAACCCAGTATGTATCCAGTATTAAACCCAGTATGTATCCAGTATTAAACCCAGTATGTATCCAGTATTAAACCCAGTATGTATCCAGTATTAAACCCAGTATATATCCAGTATTAAACCCAGTATGTATCCAGTATTAAACCCAGTATTAAACCCAGTATGTATCCAGTATTAAACCCAGTATGTATCCAGTATTAAACCCAGTATTAAACCCAGTATGTATCCAGTATTAAACCCAGTATGTATCCAGTATCAAACCCAGTATGTATCCAGTATCAAACCCAGTATGTATCCAGTATTAAACCCAGTATATATCCAGTATTAAACCCAGTATGTATCCAGTATCAAACCCAGTATGTATCCAGTATCAAACCCAGTATGTATCCAGTATTAAACCCAGTATATATCCAGTATTAAACCCAGTATGTATCCAGTATTAAACCCAGTATGTATCCAGTATTAAACCCAGTATGTATCCAGTATTAAACCCAGTATGTACCCAGTATTAAACCCAGTATGTATCCAGTATTAAACCCAGTATGTATCCAGTATTAAACCCAGTATGTATCCAGTATCAAACCCAGTATGTATCCAGTATTAAACCCAGTATGTATCCAGTATTAAACCCAGTATGTATCCAGTATTAAACCCAGTATGTATCCAGTATTAAACCCAGTATGTATCCAGTATTAAACCCAGTATGTATCCAGTATTAAACCCAGTATGTATCCAGTATTAAACCCAGTATGTATCCAGTATTAAACCCAGTATGTATCCAGTATTAAACCCAGTATGTATCCAGTATTAAACCCAGTATATATCCAGTATTAAACCCAGTATGTATCCAGTATTAAACCCAGTATGTATCCAGTATTAAACCCAGTATGTATCCAGTATTAAACCCAGTATGTATCCAGTATTAAACCCAGTATGTATCCAGTATAAACCCAGTATGTATCCAGTATTAAACCCAGTATGTATCCAGTATTAAACCCAGTATGTATCCAGTATTAAACCCAGTATGTATCCAGTATTAAACCCAGTATGTATCCAGTATTAAACCCAGTATGTATCCAGTATTAAACCCAGTATGTATCCAGTATTAAACCCAGTATATATCCAGTATTAAACCCAGTATGTATCCAGTATCAAACCCAGTATGTATCCAGTATTAAACCCAGTATGTATTCAGTATCAAACCCAGTATGTATCCAGTATTAAACCCAGTATGTATCCAGTATTAAACCCAGTATGTATCCAGTATCAAACCCAGTATGTATCCAGTATCAAACCCAGTATGTATCCAGTATTAAACCCAGTATGTATCCAGTATTAAACCCAGTATGTACCCAGTATTAAACCCAGTATGTATCCAGTATTAAACCCAGTATGTATCCAGTATTAAACCCAGTATGTATCCAGTATTAAACCCAGTATGTATCCAGTATTAAACCCAGTATGTATCCAGTATTAAACCCAGTATGTATCCAGTATTAAACCCAGTATGTATCCAGTATTAAACCCAGTATGTATCCAGTATCAAACCCAGTATGTATCCAGTATTAAACCCAGTATGTATCCAGTATTAAACCCAGTATATATCCAGTATTAAACCCAGTATGTATCCAGTATTAAACCCAGTATGTATCCAGTATTAAACCCAGTATGTATCCAGTATTAAACCCAGTATATATCCAGTATTAAACCCAGTATGTATCCAGTATTAAACCCAGTATGTATCCAGTATTAAACCCAGTATGTATCCAGTATTAAACCCAGTATGTATCCAGTATTAAACCCAGTATGTATCCAGTATCAAACCCAGTATGTATCCAGTATTAAACCCAGTATGTATCCAGTATTAAACCCAGTATTAAACCCAGTATGTATCCAGTATTAAACCCAGTATGTATCCAGTATCAAACCCAGTATGTATCCAGTATTAAACCCAGTATGTATCCAGTATTAAACCCAGTATGTATCCAGTATCAAACCCAGTATGTATCCAGTATCAAACCCAGTATGTATCCAGTATTAAACCCAGTATGTATCCAGTATTAAACCCAGTATGTATCCAGTATTAAACCCAGTATGTATCCAGTATTAAACCCAGTATGTATCCAGTATTAAACCCAGTATGTATCCAGTATTAAACCCAGTATTAAACCCAGTATGTATCCAGTATTAAACCCAGTATGTATCCAGTATCAAACCCAGTATGTATCCAGTATTAAACCCAGTATGTATCCAGTATTAAACCCAGTATGTATCCAGTATTAAACCCAGTATGTATCCAGTATCAAACCCAGTATGTATCCAGTATTAAACCCAGTATGTATCCAGTATTAAACCCAGTATGTATCCAGTATTAAACCCAGTATTAAACCCAGTATGTATCCAGTATTAAACCCAGTATGTATCCAGTATCAAACCCAGTATGTATCCAGTATTAAACCCAGTATGTATCCAGTATTAAACCCAGTATATATCCAGTATTAAACCCAGTATGTATCCAGTATTAAACCCAGTATGTATCCAGTATTAAACCCAGTATGTATCCAGTATTAAACCCAGTATGTATCCAGTATTAAACCCAGTATGTATCCAGTATTAAACCCAGTATGTATCCAGTATTAAACCCAGTATGTATCCAGTATCAAACCCAGTATGTATCCAGTATTAAACCCAGTATGTATCCAGTATTAAACCCAGTATTAAACCCAGTATGTATCCAGTATTAAACCCAGTATGTATCCAGTATCAAACCCAGTATGTATCCAGTATCAAACCCAGTATGTATCCAGTATTAAACCCAGTATGTATCCAGTATTAAACCCAGTATGTATCCAGTATTAAACCCAGTATGTATCCAGTATTAAACCCAGTATTAAACCCAGTATGTATCCAGTATTAAACCCAGTATGTATCCAGTATCAAACCCAGTATGTATCCAGTATTAAACCCAGTATGTATCCAGTATTAAACCCAGTATATATCCAGTATTAAACCCAGTATGTATCCAGTATTAAACCCAGTATGTATCCAGTATTAAACCCAGTATGTATCCAGTATTAAACCCAGTATGTATCCAGTATCAAACCCAGTATGTATCCAGTATTAAACCCAGTATGTATCCAGTATTAAACCCAGTATGTATCCAGTATTAAACCCAGTATGTATCCAGTATTACACCCAGTATATATCCAGTATTAAACCCAGTATGTATCCAGTATTAAACCCAGTATGTATCCAGTATTAAACCCAGTATGTATCCAGTATTAAACCCAGTATGTATCCAGTATTAACCCAGTATGTATCCAGTATTAAACCCAGTATTAAACCCAGTATGTATCCAGTATTAAACCCAGTATGTATCCAGTATTAAACCCAGTATGTATCCAGTATTAAACCCAGTATGTATCCAGTATTAAACCCAGTATGTATCCAGTATCAAACCCAGTATGTATCCAGTATTAAACCCAGTATGTATCCAGTATCAAACCCAGTATGTATCCAGTATTAAACCCAGTATGTATCCAGTATTAAACCCAGTATATATCCAGTATTAAACCCAGTATGTACCCAGTATTAAACCCAGTATGTATCTAGTATTAAACCCAGTATGTATCCAGTATTAAACCCAGTATGTATCCAGTATCAAACCCAGTATGTATCCAGTATTAAACCCAGTATGTATCCAGTATTAAACCCAGTATGTATCCAGTATTAAACCCAGTATGTACCAGTATTAAACCCAGTATGTATCCAGTATTAAACCCAGTATGTATCCAGTATTAAACCCAGTATGTATCCAGTATTAAACCCAGTATGTACCCAGTATAAACCCAGTATATATCCAGTATTAAACCCAGTATGTATCCAGTATTAAACCCAGTATGTATCCAGTATTAAACCCAGTATGTATCCAGTATTAAACCCAGTATGTATCCAGTATTAAACCCAGTATGTATCCAGTATTAAACCCAGTATGTATCCAGTATTAAACCCAGTATGTATCCAGTATTAAACCCAGTATGTATCCAGTATTAAACCCAGTATATATCCAGTATTAAACCCAGTATGTATCCAGTATTAAACCCAGTATGTATCCAGTATTAAACCCAGTATATATCCAGTATTAAACCCAGTATGTATCCAGTATTAAACCCAGTATATATCCAGTATTAAACCCAGTATTATCCAGTATAAACCCAGTATGTATCCAGTATTAAACCCAGTATGTATCCAGTATTAAACCCAGTATATATCCAGTATTAAACCCAGTATATATCCAGTATTAAACCCAGTATGTATCCAGTATTAAACCCAGTATGTATCCAGTATTAAACCCAGTATGTATCCAGTATTAAACCCAGTATATATCCAGTATTAAACCCAGTATGTATCCAGTATTAAACCCAGTATGTATCCAGTATTAAACCCAGTATGTATCCAGTATAAACCCAGTATGTATCCAGTATTAAACCCAGTATGTATCCAGTATTAAACCCAGTATGTATCCAGTATTAAACCCAGTATGTATCCAGTATAAACCCAGTATGTATCCAGTATTAAACCCAGTATGTATCCAGTATTAAACCCAGTATGTATCCAGTATTAAACCCAGTATGTATCCAGTATTAAACCCAGTATGTATCCAGTATCAAACCCAGTATGTATCCAGTATCAAACCCAGTATGTATCCAGTATTAAACCCAGTATGTATCCAGTATTAAACCCAGTATGTATCCAGTATTAAACCCAGTATGTATCCAGTATTAAACCCAGTATGTATCCAGTATTAAACCCAGTATGTATCCAGTATTAAACCCAGTATGTATCCAGTATTAAACCCAGTATGTATCCAGTATTAAACCCAGTATGTATCCAGTATTAAACCCAGTATGTATCCAGTATTAAACCCAGTATGTATCCAGTATCAAACCCAGTATGTATCCAGTATTAAACCCAGTATGTATCCAGTATTAAACCCAGTATATATCCAGTATTAAACCCAGTATGTATCCAGTATTAAACCCAGTATGTATCCAGTATTAAACCCAGTATGTATCCAGTATTAAACCCAGTATGTATCCAGTATTAAACCCAGTATGTATCCAGTATTAAACCCAGTATGTATCCAGTATTAAACCCAGTATGTATCCAGTATTAAACCCAGTATGTATCCAGTATTAAACCCAGTATGTATCCAGTATCAAACCCAGTATGTATCCAGTATTAAACCCAGTATGTATCCAGTATTAAACCCAGTATAAACCCAGTATGTATCCAGTATTAAACCCAGTATGTATCCAGTATCAAACCCAGTATGTATCCAGTATTAAACCCAGTATGTATCCAGTATTAAACCCAGTATGTATCCAGTATTAAACCCAGTATGTATCCAGTATTAAACCCAGTATGTATCCAGTATTAAACCCAGTATGTATCCAGTATTAAACCCAGTATGTATCCAGTATTAAACCCAGTATTAAACCCAGTATGTATCCAGTATTAAACCCAGTATGTATCCAGTATTAAACCCAGTATGTATCCAGTATTAAACCCAGTATTAAACCCAGTATGTATCCAGTATTAAACCCAGTATGTATCCAGTATCAAACCCAGTATGTATCCAGTATTAAACCCAGTATGTATCCAGTATTAAACCCAGTATGTATCCAGTATTAAACCCAGTATGTATCCAGTATAAACCCAGTATGTATCCAGTATTAAACCCAGTATGTATCCAGTATTAAACCCAGTATGTATCCAGTATAAACCCAGTATTAAACCCAGTATGTATCCAGTATTAAACCCAGTATGTATCCAGTATCAAACCCAGTATGTATCCAGTATTAAACCCAGTATGTATCCAGTATTAAACCCAGTATTATCCAGTATTAAACCCAGTATGTATCCAGTATTAAACCCAGTATGTATCCAGTATTAAACCCAGTATGTATCCAGTATTAAACCCAGTATGTATCCAGTATTAAACCCAGTATGTATCCAGTATTAAACCCAGTATGTATCCAGTATTAAACCCAGTATGTATCCAGTATCAAACCCAGTATGTATCCAGTATTAAACCCAGTATGTATCCAGTATTAAACCCAGTATTAAACCCAGTATGTATCCAGTATTAAACCCAGTATGTATCCAGTATCAAACCCAGTATGTATCCAGTATCAAACCCAGTATGTATCCAGTATTAAACCCAGTATGTATCCAGTATTAAACCCAGTATGTATCCAGTATTAAACCCAGTATGTATCCAGTATTAAACCCAGTATGTATCCAGTATTAAACCCAGTATGTATCCAGTATCAAACCCAGTATGTATCCAGTATTAAACCCAGTATGTATCCAGTATTAAACCCAGTATTATCCAGTATTAAACCCAGTATGTATCCAGTATTAAACCCAGTATGTATCCAGTATTAAACCCAGTATGTATCCAGTATCAAACCCAGTATGTATCCAGTATTAAACCCAGTATGTATCCAGTATTAAACCCAGTATGTATCCAGTATTAAACCCAGTATGTATCCAGTATTACACCCAGTATATATCCAGTATTAAACCCAGTATGTATCCAGTATAAACCCAGTATAATCCAGTATTAAACCCAGTATGTATCCAGTATTAAACCCAGTATATATCCAGTATTAAACCCAGTATGTATCCAGTATTAAACCCAGTATTAAACCCAGTATGTATCCAGTATAACCCAGTATGTATCCAGTATCAAACCCAGTATGTATCCAGTATTAAACCCAGTATGTATCCAGTATTAAACCCAGTATGTATCCAGTATCAAACCCAGTATGTATCCAGTATTAAACCCAGTATGTATCCAGTATCAAACCCAGTATGTATCCAGTATTAAACCCAGTATGTATCCAGTATTAAACCCAGTATATATCCAGTATTAAACCCAGTATGTATCCAGTATTAAACCCAGTATGTATCCAGTATTAAACCCAGTATGTATCCAGTATTAAACCCAGTATGTATCCAGTATCAAACCCAGTATGTTCCAGTATTAAACCCAGTATGTATCCAGTATTAAACCCAGTATGTATCCAGTATTAAACCCAGTATGTATCCCAGTATTAAACCCAGTATGTATCCAGTATTAAACCCAGTATGTATCCAGTATTAAACCCAGTATGTATCCAGTATTAAACCCAGTATGTACCCAGTATATATCCAGTATATATCCAGTATTAAACCCAGTATATATCCAGTATTAAACCCAGTATGTATCCAGTATTAAACCCAGTATGTATCCAGTATTAAACCCAGTATATATCCAGTATTAAACCCAGTATATATCCAGTATTAAACCCAGTATATATCCAGTATTAAACCCAGTATATATCCAGTATTAAACCCAGTATGTATCCAGTATTAAACCCAGTATGTATCCAGTATTAAACCCAGTATTATCCAGTATTAAACCCAGTATGTATCCAGTATTAAACCCAGTATGTATCCAGTATTAAACCCAGTATATATCCAGTATTAAACCCAGTATATATCCAGTATTAAACCCAGTATATATCCAGTATTAAACCCAGTATATATCCAGTATTAAACCCAGTATGTATCCAGTATTAAACCCAGTATGTATCCAGTATTAAACCCAGTATATATCCAGTATTAAACCCAGTATATATCCAGTATTAAACCCAGTATGTATCCAGTATTAAACCCAGTATGTATCCAGTATTAAACCCAGTATGTATCCAGTATTAAACCCAGTATGTATCCAGTATTAAACCCAGTATGTATCCAGTATTAAACCCAGTATGTATCCAGTATTAAACCCAGTATGTATCCAGTATCAAACCCAGTATGTATCCAGTATTAAACCCAGTATGTATCCAGTATTAAACCCAGTATGTATCCAGTATTAAACCCAGTATGTATCCAGTATTAAACCCAGTATGATCCAGTATAAAACCCAGTATGTATCCAGTATTAAACCCAGTATGTATCCAGTATCAAACCCAGTATGTATCCAGTATTAAACCCAGTATGTATCCAGTATTAAACCCAGTATGTATCCAGTATTAAACCCAGTATGTATCAGTATTAAACCCAGTATCAGTAAACCCAGTATCCAGTATCAAACCAGTATGTGTCCAGTATTAAACCCAGTATGTATCCAGTATCAAACCCAGTATGTATCCAGTATACTTCTATACTAATCTGAACATCAGTCCGTTGTTTAAAGCGGTGCTAGTTCCAGTATATCCACTTTAAAACCAGTAAACAGTCATATTCACAACCAGTATAACCAGTGGTGTAGCGGGGACATTTTTACTGGGTGGACGTTATTTGAATGGTGCTACTTTAGTTACTGTACTGCGCTCAACACACACACACACACACACACACACACACACACACACACACACACACACACACACACACACACACACACACACACACACACACACACACACACACACACACACACACACACACACACACCACACACACACACACACACACACACACACACACACACACACACACACACACACACACAGGCAATGATTTTATATTTATTAGACTATTCAAATAAGTGGGGGGGGCGGCGAGTGAGCATAACGCCCGTAACCAGAGGGAAGGTCCCACATCAAACAGCAGAGAGAGGTTTCCATGCCGACCCAGAACCAGCCCAGTCCAGACGGGCCGTTCTCTGTGTGGGCAGACTGGGAGCATTAGCATCATAATGGTGGGTGCAGAGGTCAGAGGTCAGTGAATTGATGAGTGAGTGTGAATGCGGGATAAGAGGAGGGGGGCGGGGCTTCAGACAATACACTTTCTTTACTAATAATATGAACTTCTGATTGACCGAAGATGGTGAGAGAAAGTGGAACATGTACGAGAGTAAAGCTGACCAGAAGGAACGTCACTATATGGAGATGACAATGGAACGTTCATGAGATTTAAACGTTACATGAATATTTTTAGGTATTTTACGAGAGAGAAACGTTGAGACTTTGAGATTAATAATAATAACATATTTAATTTACATAGCGCTTCTCATCTGCCAAGACAAATCTCTAAGTGCTTCATTCTATGGTATAGAGACAAAGGGCCATTGTTCTTCTGGACCCCTGCAGATGTGGCCGGGAAGCCCCTCGCCGTGGCGTCCCTCAGGGGTCAGAGGTCAGACAGATGGACGGACACTGGGCGCTTTGTCCCTCAAACGTTACCGGCGGCAACAGAGACGCTCCCACACAGAGCCGGGAAACACGCGCTGCACCCGAACGCCTCGTTTGACCAAGAACCCACGTCCTCTGAATCCAAACGTGGAGCAAGCTGGAAACCGCATATCAGCTGTATCGAAGCCAGCGATTCAAAGTTCATATTTGTCTAATGTTAGTTTGACTTTTCATTAATGAAGTATGACGCTGCGCTGTCAGTACACTTGTCCCTGTTTGTGATTGGTCAAATGTAGCTAGCCCCGCCCCTTTCACGTGAACGCGCTCTCAGCGGGAGAGAGAAGCCCCGGCTTGATTAACGAGTTGATAACCGGCGTCGTGGGACCGCTTAGCGAGATCCCGTTTGTTAGGGTTAGTGAAGATAACTCATATCAGGGTCTGTGGAACTGGCTTCGTAGCACGCAGGGCACAGTGGCTTCGTAGCACGCAGGGCACAGTGGCTTCGTAGCACACAGGGCACAGTGGCTTCGTAGCACGCAGGCACAGTGGCTTCGTAGCACACAGGGCACAGTGGCTTCGTAGCACGCAGGGCACAGTGGCTTCGTAGCACGCAGGCCACAGGTGGCTTCGTAGCACGCAGGGCACAGTGGCTTCGTAGCACGCAGGGCACAGTGGCTTCGTAGCACGCAGGGCACAGTGGCTTCGTAGCACGCAGGGCACAGTGGCTTCGTAGCACGCAGGGCACAGTGGCTTCGTAGCACGCAGGGCACAGTGGCTTCGTAGCACGCAGGGCACAGTGGCTTCGTAGCACGCAGGGCACAGTGGCTTCGTAGCACGCAGGGCACAGGTGGCTGCTAGCAGCGCTAATGCCAAAGACTCAAACATTAGACATTATATTTGTATTTGACCAGGATGCAGTGACACAAATCCTTCCCTAGCCCACAGCACCCGCCGCCCTGCATGCGTGCTGTGCGGATCCTTCATGAGGAGGCTTGGGGGAACACGTGTGAAACTAAACTGATGTTCAAAGCCACAAATCAGACTTGAGCTCATAACACCAGGGACTCTTCACGCGGAGAGAAGGCATGCTCATGTCGAGAGGGAACGGCATGTTCACATTTGAAAGAAAATGTATATTCGAATATTCGACCGCCCCAAAAAAACGGTTAACCGATTAACCGAAATGTACATATCCTATAAAACATTTTTACAAAAAATAAATAAATAAGAATGAATTCTGAAAGATAAATAAATCCATGTTGAAATAAGTCGAATGTGTTGAACCGGTGATCACAGTCTGAACAGCTGACAGCTACAGGCCTGCAGCTCTCATGCTTAAAAATGAAAAGACAAACACGAACAACATAACGTAACCCGTGACAACCCGTAACCCGTGACAACAGAGATCAACGACCCGTAGCAGGGCCCACGCGCAGAATGCAGCTTCTCAATACTCATTCCTCTTTCAGAATATGAGCATGTGTCCTCAGGGGAGGGGTCCCAATCAGGCCGGCTGGAGAGAAGACCCTCTCCGCTGGGATCTGGGCCGAAGATGAGCTTCGAGTCCGCGTGACCCGCGTGCGGGGGGAGGGGCAGCAGCCGTATCATTGGCTAGAACTAGATCTGATGGATTTGGACATAAACGCGAGTGAAGTCTAACCGGACGCGAGAGAGATCAGCTGCTCTGCCCGCTGCGAGGGGCCGGAGAGCGGACACACTCAGCTGTGGCGCTGTCGTATACATTGAATTGTTCCATTTGATAATATGTAATCAACTTAGGAACCCTCCCGAAACAAAACAAAGAATTACAATACAAATATTCATAACTCATATTGTTCGAGCCATTTTTCCTTTTGTTATGATTGTCTGAATGTTAGGCTTAATAATAATATAAATTAGATTATACTGTAAATTATCGGCTATTTGTGTGAGTCGCATTATGGTTTAAAATGCATTAATTTACGGCCCCTTATTATTTGTTATATGGGCGTCAGTATCGCGTGCATGGCGATGCCTATATGGTAGATTGATAGGACGCGGCTGGGGGGGTGGACGGGGAAACGGAAAAGTCTTTTGACCGTGTTCTTTGAGTTACGATGAAGACATGTGTCCTCCTGGATGTCCCGTGTGGATCGAGGGATAAAGCTCATCTGATTCAACGACGACCTCGGCTGCATTGTTTGGAAACAAAGAGAGGCGCGTCAAAACCCACAACCCCGATAGAGGCGGCTATTCAATTGTAGACAAGGATTAAAACGCCACCACACATATTCAAATTAATAATTTCGAATATTCGATTAACCGCTCCCATCCCGAGTACGACCACATGCCACGCTTCATTGCACCGCATGGCAAGGTGTTGGTCTGTGGAATACCTGATGAGCTGAAGTACACGGGGCAGAAGCGATTGGTTATTAAG
>CM070479.1:47859197-47861697 GCA_036324585.1 Champsocephalus esox
ACAGCAGGAAGTACTCATGATACCTAGAACTCTGTTTACTGTGAGTACAGCACAGGAGTCATGTGGTCCCTCTTCCTAACTCTGGTTAGTACACGAGCCGCAGCATTTTGAATCAGCTGAAGCCACTTGACTGACTTCTTGGTACTCCCTGATAGTAAAGAGTTACAATAATCCAGCCTAGAAGTAACAAATGCATGGACTAGTTTCTCTGCATCGCTTTGAGGCAAGATATGCCTGATCTCTGCAATGTTACGTAGATGGAAGTAGGCGGTCCTTGAAATTGATTTTATGTGGGCGTTAAAGGATAAATCCTGATCAAATATAACACCAAGATTCCTTACAGTCTCACTGGAGGCCAAATTAATGCCATCCATAGTTAGTATATCTTTAGATAATTTGTTTCGTAGATTCTTCGGGCCAAGTACAATAACTTCAGTTTTGGTCGTGTTTAACATCAAAAAGTTTAAGGTCATCCACGTTTTTAAGTCCTTAAGGCAGTCTTGAATTTTATTTAGATGATTAATTTCATCAGGCTTGATTGATAAATATAGTTGAGTATCATCCGCATAACAATGAAAGTTTACAGAATGATTCCTTATAATATTGCCCTAACGGAAGCATATATAATGTGAACAAAATAGGTCCGAGCACTGAGCCCTGTGGCACTCCATGGCTAACTTTGGTTTGCGTGGAAGATTCATCGTTGACACGTACAAACTGAGAGCGTTCAGATAGATAGGACCTAAACCAGCCTAAAGCAGTTCCCTGTATGCCAACCAAGTGCTCTAGTCTTTGCAATAGGATATCATGGTCGATAGTATCAAATGCAGCACTGAGATCGAGCAAACACAAGAATAGAGACAAGTCCCTTGTCTGAGGCTATTAGAATATCATTTGTGACTTCAACCAGAGCTGTCTCTGTGCTATGATGTGTTCTAAAGCCAGACTGAACATCTTCAAATAAATCATTGTTTTTTAAGTAATCAACAACTGTTTTGCGACCGCTTTCTCCAGAGTCTCTGAGAGGAACGGAAGATTAGAAACAGATAGTATTATATTAATCTACAGCTGGCTGCAACCTCTGGATCGAGGTTGTGCTTTTTAAGCTCTCGTCTTTAGTAAAAACAAAACCAGTGGAAGAGGAGATGCTCCCAGGGGAAGCTGGTCCACCTCCAGGTGCTGGTCCACCTCCAGGTGCTGGTCCACCCTCCAGGTGCTGGTCCACCCTCAGGTGCTGATCCACCCTCCAGGTGCTGGTCCACCTCCAGGTGCTGGTCCACCCTCAGGTGCTGGTCCACCCTCAGGTGCTGGTCCACCTCCAGGTGCTGGTCCACCTCCAGGTGCTGATCCCCCTCCAGGTGCTGGTCCACCTCCAGGTGCTGGTCCACCTCCAGGTGCTGGTCCACCCTCAGGTGCTGGTCCACCTCCAGGTGCTGGTCCACCTCCAGGTGCTGGTCCACCCTCAGGTGCTGGTCCACCTCCAGGTGCTGGTCCACCTCCAGGTGCTGGTCCACCTCCAGGTGCTGGTCCCCCTCCAGGTGCTGATCCCCTCCAGGTGCTGGTCCACCTCCAGGTGCTGGTCCACCTCCAGGTGCTGGTCCACCCTCAGGTGCTGATCCCCCTTCAGGTGCTGGTCCACCTCCAGGTGCTGGTCCACCTCCAGGTGCTGGTCCACCCTCAGGTGCTGGTCCACCTCAGGTGCTGGTCCACCTCCAGGTGCTGGTCCACCTCAGGTGCTGGTCCCCCTCAGGTGCTGGTCCACCTCCAGGTGCTGGTCCACCTCCAGGTGCTGGTCCACTCAGGTGCTGTCCCCTCAGGTGCTGGTCCACCTTCAGTGCTGGTCCACCCTCAGGTGCTGGTCCACCTTCAGGTGCTGGTCCACCCTCAGGTGCTGATAGATCTGCCCCTGACTCATCATCATGTGTACTCTGATGTGTACTCTGTGTATTTCCTCATCATGTGTACTCTGATGTGTATTCTCTGTGTACTCTCTGATGTACTCTGTGTGTACTCTCTGTGTACTCTCTGTGTACTCTGTGTGTACTCTCTGTGTACTCTGCAGTGTCTCTTTAATATTTAAACGTTCAAAAGCAGGATTTTCTGCATTTGCATCTCGAAGCTGATTCTCTCACTCAGCTGTCAATCATCGGGGGGCGGGGTCTGAGGGGTCAAAGGTGAACAGCAGTGTGTCGTCCAATCAGCAGCAGAGGGAGCTTTGCTTCACACGATAAATGATATTACTTGTGTTCTTTTAAACTAAAAGCCGTTATTAAATAACAAGATAAAAAAATATAGATTCAAGAATTAAACGAGTGTGTGTGCGAGTGTGTGTGCGTGTGTGTGTGTGTGTGTGTGTGTGTGTGTGTGTGTGTGTGTGTGTGTGTGTGTGTGTGAAAGAGCTCAGAGGAGCCTCTCTTTGTGGGAGCTTTTATTGTGAAGGGGCAATCTACATACAAAAGGAAGACGCACAATAAAAAGTGATTCAGTATGCAGGAGGACA
>CM070479.1:47866697-47874197 GCA_036324585.1 Champsocephalus esox
CGTCAAAAAGCCTCACGTCAGAAAGCATCACGTCCGAAAGCATCACGTCCGAAAGCCTCACGTCCGAAAGCCTCACGTCCGAAAGCCTCACGTCCGAAAGCCTCACGTCCGCTCTGACCTCACGTCCGCTCTGACCTCACGTCCGCTCTGGCCTCACCTCCGCTCTGACCTCACGTCCGCTCTGACCTCACGTCCGCTCTGCCCTCACGTCCGCTCTGACCTCACGTCCGCTCTGCCCTCACGTCCGCTCTGACCTCACGTCCGCTCTGACCTCACGTCCGCTCTGACCTCACGTCCGCTCTGCCCTCACGTCCGCTCTGACCTCACGTCCGCTCTGACCTCACGTCCGCTCTGCCCTCACGTCCGCTCTGCCCTCACGTCCGCTCTGACCTCACGTCCGCTCTGACCTCACGTCCGCTCTGCCCTCACGTCCGCTCTGACCTCACGTCCGCTCTGACCTCACGTCCGCTCTGCCCTCACGTCCGCTCTGACCTCACGTCCGCTCTGACCTCACGTCCGCTCTGACCTCACGTCCGCTCTGCCCTCACGTCCGCTCTGACCTCACGTCCGCTCTGACCTCACGTCCGCTCTGCCCTCACGTCCGCTCTGACCTCACGTCCGCTCTGACCTCACGTCCGCTCTGCCCTCACGTCCGCTCTGACCTCACGTCCGCTCTGACCTCACGTCCGCTCTGCCCTCACGTCCGCTCTGACCTCACGTCCGCTCTGCCCTCACGTCCGCTCTGACCTCACGTCCGCTCTGACCTCACGTCCGCTCTGCCCTCACGTCCGCTCTGACCTCACGTCCGCTCTGACCTCACGTCCGCTCTGACCTCACGTCCGCTCTGCCCTCACGTCCGCTCTGACCTCACGTCCGCTCTGACCTCACGTCCGCTCTGCCCTCACGTCCGCTCTGACCTCACGTCCGCTCTGACCTCACGTCCGCTCTGACCCTCACGTCCGCTCTGCCCTCACGTCCGCTCTGACCTCACGTCCGCTCTGACCTCACGTCCGCTCTGCCCTCACGTCCGCTCTGACCTCACGTCCGCTCTGACCTCACGTCCGCTCTGCCCTCACGTCCGCTCTGACCTCACGTCCGCTCTGCCCTCACGTCCGCTCTGCCCTCACGTCCGCTCTGACCTCACGTCCGCTCTGACCTCCAGAGCCTCTCCTCTTGTTCAGTATTCAGATTTTTGTCTTAGAATTTCGACTTTTATGTTTTTTATAATAATTTAGACGTTTTTTTAATTGAATCAGTTTTCCTCCCTCTGTAAAGCGACTTTGAGAACCCGTGAGAGCGCTGACGACATACACTTATTGTTATCTTTTTACGAGATCTTTAGAACCTCCACTTGTTCTAAACATCGCTGCTTTTATTTTGTCGTTTTATTTGTTTTTGTTGTTTTGTGTCAACCATTTGAGTGTTTACTCAAATAGATTGTTATTATTATTACACCTCTGCTGCCGTTGAGATAAAGTAGAACCCTAAAGAGGTTCTGACGGATTGAGGTTCTCTCTCCTACCGGACTCTCGGGATCGGAGGGTTCTGCTGATCCTGGACAGGAAGCTGCTGACGGTTCTCCTCTGCGACTTCCTGTCCGCACCGGGCTCAGATACGGATCTCAGGAAGGTTCTGCGTCTGTCCTGGTCCTGGTTCTCGTGGTGGTGGCGGGAGAACCTCGGGAGGGCTGGTTCCAGATGAGCAGATGTTCTCCACTGGTAGCGGTCCGACGGCTGCTGGGGAACCGGAGGGGGGGCGGACCTGAGCCCGGTTCTCCTGAAGAGGTTCCAGCGGTACGAGGTTGACTGGTGAGGAACCTCAGGTGGGCTCGGGTTCCCTCTCATTGTCCGGCACACTAACACAGGGTTCCACTGACAGAACGTCTCTAGCAGAACGTCACTCACAGAACGGTTCCTCCAACAGAACGTCTCTCACAGAACGGTTCCTCCAACAGAACGTCACTCACAGAACGGTTCCTCCAACAGAACGTCACTTACAGAACGGTTCCTCCAACAGAACGTCTCTCACAGAACGGTTCCTCCAACAGAACGGTTCCTCCAACAGAACGTCTCTCACAGAACGGTTCCTCCAACAGAACGGTTCCTCCAACAGAACGTCTCTCACAGACCGGTTCCTCCAACAGAACGTCTCTGCTCACGTTCTTCGGGTCGGTTTTGTCTTCTTCTCGACGTTGAGCTTCAGTTCTCCTCGACGTTCAGCTGGCGACTCGTCTCCCTGACAGGAAGTGCAGCGAGACCCAGCAGCCAATCGGCTGCCAGCTGGCAGGAAGTGAAGTGCTACACGGAGACCCAGCAGCCAATCAGCTGCCAGCTGGAGGGGAGCTGCAGACTGTGGTTTCCCCTGAAACTGAAACTGGAACGCCGACGCAGAACTCAGGCGCTGTGTGATGAGTTCATGAAGAACTTCAATGAACTAAATCACAAGGCTGTGTGTGTAAAGATATGAAGAGGCGCTCCGATCGCTCACCCTCTGTCGGAACACAGAGAGAACAGCTGTTCACCTTCATCTGAAGAGTCACCGAAGACTCAAAAGCATTCAATAATAAGCGTCGTGAAAGCATAAAGCAGCATCTGGCATCTTTTCAGAACTCCGGGATCTTTTTCTCACAATTTTGAATTATTTTTTCTATTTCTTCGTTTTCTGAATTTTTCAGTATTCAGATTTCTTTCTGAGAATTTCGACTTTTATCTTTTTTATAATAATTTTGACTTTCTAATTTAATCGTTTGACATTTTTCTGAACTTAACTTAACTTTCTGACTTAAACATAAAGCAGAGCACCTCAAAGTGTCCCATGGCTTTCTAAGGTGCTCTGAAGTGATGCTTTTGTCCTTCACTTTCAGACCACTAAGTCTGTCTGCTTCAGAAACTCAAAGCGTTAACCAAAGAGCGACCTCACAGTCTCTCCCTCTGACTCCGCAGGTTCAATCTGTCTTCATCGAAGGTCCCGCGTCCTGCTTCTCTGGTTCTGACCCGTCCACTGGTGTTCTGTAGCTTCTGCATGGGACCGGTCTGCAGAGTCTCACACCCTCAGAGTGCAGCCTTTAGGGAGTAAACCTCGAGAGAAGACCTGTCTGCCCCAGAACGCCTCGTTGGAGGCATCAAGTGACGTAACGACGACCCCATGGACCAATCCGCGGAGCCGTTACGTTACGTTGACTTCCTCACACACACACACACACACACACTCAATCTTTTCTCAGGAGCAGCTCCGCGGATCTCTCAGCCTGAGACGGCGGGATGCGGCGAGGCTGTGAGTCCACACACACACACACTCACAACCAGGCTGCGGGTGTGTGTGTGTGTGTGTGTGTGTGTGTGTGTGTGTGTGTGTGTGTGTGTGTGTGTGTGTGTGTGCTCAGGCTGGTTTCGCTGTGTCTCGCAGACCCCACGCGGCAACCAGGGAACCACACCAGTGAGTCAGCTCACACTGTCCGCTCCTCACAGTAGCAAGCCCCGCAACGTCCCCCCAACGCGGCCCCCCAACGTGGCCCCACAACGTGGCCCCGCAACGTCCCCCCAACACGGCCCCCCAACGTCCCCCCAACGCGGCCCCGCAACGTCCTCCCAACACGGCCCCCCAACGTGGCCCCGCAACGTCCCCCCAACACGGCCCCCCAACGTCCCCCCAACGCGGCCCCGCAACGTCCCCCCAACGCGGCCCCGCAACGTCCCCCCAACACGGCCCCGCAACGTCCCCCCAACACGGCCCCGCAACGTCCCCCCAACACGTCCCCCCAACGCAGCCCCGCAACGTCCCCCCAACGTCAGTCATCCACAGAGAGAGAGAACAACTAACTCCGACACCAATATGAAATATATGATTGTGGAGAGGAAGAGTTGCACCAGCAGAGCCCTAAAGCACGAGACCCACAGAACCCTCTGACCGCTCTGCTGACGGAGAACCCATGGTTTCATCCTCTTCAATGATTCATGGAGAACCGCATCACGCGCTGCCTGCCCGTCCACTAACGAGGCTGCTGCTCTCCTCTGCATGTTTCCTTTCCTACCTTCCTACCCAGCGAGAAGTCTGCTGTTCTCCTCTCTCGTCAAGAAGGACTCCTTTGTGTTCTTCTTCTTCGTCCAGCAATGAATCCTTGTTTGGACCGATTTGTTCTTGAGGGACTTTTCCGTGTCTGAGTGAGGCGTTGATTCTGAACCTCTCAGCTTTTCGTTTTGGTACTAGGACTTCATTGACCTCTTCTTCACGGTCAGAAGGTCGACCATCCGCCTGAGGTGACTAGGGGTGTTGAAAATAATCGTTTCTACGATGCGATGCGGACGTGGACGATTCGGTCTCGATGACGTGACGGAAGATAATCGGTTATGGAGTAGTAGCGTTGCTTCCTGATTTTCCGGCCGCGGCTACTCTAACGTGTTTCTGTCACTTTAATATCAAACCGGTCGGTGACGCAGAGATCAGGGAGCAGACGGGACAGCAGCATCGAGCAGTCTGCTTTATCCACCAGCACCAGAACACCCGTCCAGAACCCACAGAACCCGCTCCGAATCACTCCGTGTCGCTGCGGCTCAGAGACGCAGACAGGGATTTATGTTTTTCAAAAGGAATCGCAGAGACCGGTGAAGATGCACAGCCCTAGAGGTGACTGTGGAGTGAGTTCAAGTGTAGCCTTATCGGCCCTGTCCCTTGCCCTACATGTCCTTCTTGAGTTCTTCCATTTTTCTTGAAGCCGCTATTTTTGTTGCTGCTGACACAGACTTCACACTGAGGCGAACACGTTCTCCATTCACTCTTTTCTCCTGATAAGGAAAAACGACAAACCCTGAAGCATGTCTGCCCGTGTAATGAAACATGTTAGTCCTCCAATCATTCTTGGTGGCATGTTAAATGTACTTTCTGCGTCTCTCTCTCAAGAGATCCTCTCTCCTCCTTGGATCTTCATTCAACCTCTGCCTGTACTTTCTTGTTCGATCCTGACTCGTCATCGCCTGCCTGTCTCTCATACCTTCCGCCTGGACCTCAAACTAAACAAATAGAAAACAGTCGACATGTTTTACTTTCGGTGTACTCAAAAGGTTAGAACGCTTATTATATAAATAGTCTGAATTAATTTAAAATGCATCTATCTAGGCCTTATTTATAACCTAGGTCCACTGGTGTGACGCTGACTGTAGGTCACACGATCGGACAATGCTTTTTCAGTTACATTGTCAGTTTGCGGCCCAGCTGTATGCGAGAGAGCCTTCAATCCAAACGTACAGTGTAAGGTTTGCATCATATTTAAATGTAACAAAATATAAATGTATTAAAATGTTCATATCAACAATTTCATTAAGTCGCACCAAAGGACAGCGTATCGGTCCCATTTCTGACCGTGCAAAGAAATGGCAATATTATGATAAATATCTGAGTCACGCTCTGTGCATCCATTGGTCCAGGGATGTCTTCTGTTCTCCCTGGATGAATAAGGCCCTCTCTCAATGATGGGTGCTGTTAGAAATTAAAATCAATGTTTTATGGCATGATGTACCTTAAACACACCGTCAGTTTAAATGTTATTTTATTCTGGAAAAACCCAGAAGTTCTCAATACCAAGCTTTTATTCTGAAAATCCGTCATAACGACATCCGGGACCCATTAGTATCATTAAAGTGGCTATTGACGCCGTTAACATGTGTTACATGTAAAGTAATGAAAGAGATGAGGAGGAGAAAAGGCATGTGGAAGTAAGCAATGAGTGTAAAATGTGGAACTCCTCGGTTTAACGCGATATCGGACACGGACGAGGGGGGAGTCCCCTCCGTCCCTACGGCTCCCAGAGAGGAGGACGGCGGCTTGTAAGCACGGCCAGCACCGGGAGAGGAAGCTGCAGCCTTTCTCTCCTGACTGAACAGTATCCTGCTTGTAACATTACCGCGCTTTTTATTCATTAAAGTACCCACTTTGAACCTTCTCAGAGACTCCATTTAGTCTCCTCTTCAAGCTTCTCTCCGGGACGCGAGAATAACGAACTCAGCCCAAATTAACGCCTGTTCTATGTTCACAAAATGGTGTCACGTCACTTTAGTGGACGAAATGTAATAAGCATTTGGTACATGAATACTTAAAACCTATAGTTTCATAAAGTAAACATTGCTATGATGTGTATAAAAGCTATTTAAAGTATTTTATTGTATTATTTTATTTATTACAGTCCTTTGAAGACTGTGCCCCCGGACAGTCACACCCGTGGACGATGTTCATGTTTCAAACCAAATATTGAAATATTAGAAGTATGGGGCTCGAGAATTACAGATGGTTGGTTATTGAAGATCAAGACGTTAATAAAAAAGTACTCAGATATTGTACTTGAGTTAAAGTAGAAGTACTCAGAACTTGTTCTTGAGTAAAGGTAGAAGTACTCAGATCTTGTACTTGAGTAAAAGTAGAAGTACTCAGATCTTGAGTAAAAGTAGAAGTACTCAGATCTTGTGCTTGAGTAAAAGTAGAAGCACTCAGATCTTGTACTAGAGTTAAAGTAGAAGTACTCAGATATTGTACTTGAGTAAAAGTAGAAGTACTCAGATCTTGTACTTGAGTAAAAGTAGAAGTAATCAGGTCTTGTACTTGAGTAAATGTAGAAGTACTCAAATATTGTACTTGAGTAAAAGTAGAAGTACTCAGATCTTGTACTTGAGTTAAAGTAGAAGTACTCAGATCTTGTTCTTGAGTAAAAGTAGAAGTACTCAGATCTTGTACTTGAGTTAAAGTAGAAGTAATCAGGTCTTGTACTTGAGTAAAAGTAGAAGTACTCAGGTCTTGTACTTGAGTAAAAGTAGAAGTACTCAGATCTTGTACTTGAGTAAAAGTAGAAATACTCAGATCTTGTACTTGAGTAAAAGTAGAAGTACTCAGATCTTGTACTTGAGTTAAAGTAGAAGTACTCAGATCTTGTTCTTGAGTAAAAGTAGAAGTACTCAGATCTTGTACTTGAGTAAAAGTAGAAGTACTCAGGTCTTGTACTTGAGTAAAAGTAGAAGTACTCAGGTCTTGTACTTGAGTAAAAGTAGAAGTACTCAGATCTTGTACTTGAGTAAAAGTAGAAATACTCAGATCTTGTACTTGAGTAAAAGTAGAAATACTCAGATCTTGTACTTGAGTAAAAGTAGAACTACTCAGATCTTGTACTTGAGTAAAAGTAGAAGTACTCAGATCTTGTACTTGAGTAAAAGTAGAAGTACTCAGATCTTGTACTTGAGTAAAAGTAGAAATACTCAGATCTTGTACTTGAGTAAAAGTAGAAATACTCAGATCTTGTACTTGAGTAAAAGTAGAAGTACTCAGATCTTGTACTTGAGTAAAAGTAGAAGTACTCAGATCTTGTACTTGAGTAAAAGTAGAAGTACTCAGATCTTGTACTTGAGTAAAAGTAGAAATACTCAGATCTTGTACTTGAGTAAAAGTAGAAATACTCAGATCTTGTACTTGAGTAAAAGTAGAAGTACTCAGATCTTGTACTTGAGTAAAAGTAGAAGTACT
>CM070479.1:47886697-47891697 GCA_036324585.1 Champsocephalus esox
TCCCTGTTCCCTCGCCTGTAGTTCTATAGGTGTTAGTGCATGTCAATGGTCTGCAGAGGCTGCAATCCCTGTTCCCTCTCCTGTAGTTCTATAGGTGTTAGTGCATGTCAATGGTCTGCAGAGGCTGCAATCCCTGTTCCTTCTCCTGTAGTTATATAGGTGTTAGTGCATGTCAATGGTCTGCAGAGGCTGAAAATCCCTGTTCCCTCTCCTGTAGTTCTATAGGTGTTAGTGCATGTCAATGGTCTGCAGAGGTTAAAATCTCTGTTCCCTCTCCTGTAGTTCTATCGGTGTTAGTGCATGTCAATGGTCTGCAGAGGCTGAAATCCCTGTTCCCTCTCCTGTAGTTATATAGGTGTTAATGCATGTCAATGGTCTGCAGAGGCTGAAATCCCTGTTCCCGCTCCTGTAGTTCTATAGGTGTTAGTGCATGTCAATGGTCTGCAGAGGCAGAAATCCCTGTTCCCTCTCCTGTAGTTCTATCGGTGTTAGTCCATGTCAATGGTCTGCAGAGGCTGAAATCCCTGTTCCCTCTCCTGTAGTTCTATAGGTGTTAGTGCATGTCAATGGTCTGCAGAGGCTGCAAATCCCTGTTCCTTCTCCTGTAGTTATATAGGTGTTAATGCATGTCAATGGTCTGCAGAGGCTGAAATCCCTGTTCCCGCTCCTGTAGTTCTATAGGTGTTAGTGCATGTCAATGGTCTGCAGAGGCAGAAATCCCTGTTCCCTCTCCTGTAGTTCTATCGGTGTTAGTGCATGTCAATGGTCTGCAGAGGCTGAAATCCCTGTTCCCTCTCCTGTAGTTCTATAGGTGTTAGTGCATGTCAATGGTCTGCAGAGGCTGAAATCCCTGTTCCCTCTCCTGTAGTTCTATAGGTGTTAGTGCATGTCAATGGTCTGCAGAGGCTGAAATCCCTGTTCCCTCGCCTGTAGTTCTATAGGTGTTAGTGCATGTCAATGGTCTGCAGAGGCTGAAATCCCTGTTCCCTCTCCTGTAGTTCTATAGGTGTTAGTGCATGTCAATGGTCTGCAGAGGCTGCAAATCCCTGTTCCTTCTCCTGTAGTTATATAGGTGTTAGTGCATGTCAATGGTCTGCAGAGGCTGAAATCCCTGTTCCCTCGCCTGTCGTTCTATAGGTGTTAGTGCATGTCAATGGTCTGCAGAGGTTAAAATCTCTGTTCCCTCTCCTGTAGTTCTATAGGTGTTAGTGCATGTCAATGGTCTGCAGAGGTTAAAATCTCTGTTCCCTCTCCTGTAGTTCTATAGGTGTTAGTGCATGTCAATGGTCTGCAGAGGCTGAAATCCCTGTTCCCTCTCCTGTAGTTCTATAGGTGTTAGTGCATGTCAATGGTCTGCAGAGGCTGAAATCCCTGTTCCCTCGCCTGTAGTTCTATAGGTGTTAGTGCATGTCAATGGTCTGCAGAGGTTAAAATCTCTGTTCCCTCGCCTGTAGTTCTATAGGTGTTAGTGCATGTCAATGGTCTGCAGAGGCTGAAATCCCTGTTCCCTCTAGAATTATTTGTTTTTCCTGAAATGCCTCCATTGGACTTTGTCGTGTACTTCCAGAACCAAGTGACATCACTCGGTAACACTCGCTCCTATTGGCTAGCGCTCCAACATATTGTACGTGATAGGCTAAGGGGGCGGGACATCTCTTAGCGGTTGATCAATCACAACAGAGCCAGCCAGCTAACCAATCAGAGCAGACTTATTTTACTTTGACTACTTTGACTACACAATTAATACTTTCTACACTTTGGTGGATATACACTTTAGGTTGAAGTACTTTACCGGCACTTTTCCTTCAGCACTTTAGTTCTTTAACTGCTCAGTCTGATCAGCTGATGCTAAACATGTGACCCTGAAGGCAGCGGCCATTGCTGATGTCAGAGGAATGTGAGTGAGATCAGCGGCACAGACCGGCTGATGACATCACCCTCTCCCATGCATTCAGGGAGCCTGGGAACTAACACTGCTGCTCATTGAAAAAGGTATCAAATGCAACGTGTTGGGGTTACAACTATGGATGAAAGTAGGGGAGAGGAAAGGCTGAAAGGGAGGAATGGAAGGAAGGAATGATTGAAGGAGTTGTGTACTCACATTGTCCCAAATGTAGGATGAAGGAAGGAAGGAAGGACAGGTGGATGTTTACTTCACATGACTTCACGTCACCACCGCTAAGCTAAAGGAGGCTAATGTTGGGCTATAGAGGAACTACAGCACGGTCACATGACTTCACGTCACCACCGCTAAGCTAAAGGAGGCTAATGTTGGGCTATAAAGGAACTACAGCACGGTCACATGACTTCACGTCACCACCGCTAAGCTAAAGGAGGCTAATGTTGGGCTATAAAGGAACTACAGCACGGTCACATGACTTCACGTCACCACCGCTAAGCTAAAGGAGGCTAATGTTGGGCTATAAAGGAACTACAGCACGGTCACATGACTTCACATCACCACCGCTAAGCTAAAGGAGGCTAATGTTGGGCTATAAAGGAACTACAGCACGGTCACATGACTTCACGTCACCACCGCTAAGCTAAAGGAGGCTAATGTTGGGCTATAAAGGAACTACAGCACGGTCACATGACTTCACGTCACCACCGCTAAGCTAAAGGAGGCTAATGTTGGGCTATAAAGGAACTACAGCACGGTCACATGACTTCACGTCACCACCGCTAAGCTAAAGGAGGCTAATGTTGGGCTATAGAGGAACTACAGCACGGTCACATGACTTCACGTCACCACCGCTAAGCTAAAGGAGGCTAACGTTGGGCTATAAAGGAACTACAGCACGGTCACATGACTTCACGTCACCACCGCTAAGCTAAAGGCGGCTAATGTTGGGCTATAAAGGAACTACAGCACGGTCACATGACTTCACGTCACCACCGCTAAGCTAAAGGTGGCTAATGTTGGGCTATAAAGGAACTACAGCACGGTCACATGACTTCACGTCTCCACCGCTAAGCTAAAGGAGGCTAATGTTGGGCTATAAAGGAACTACTTAAGCAGGGGTGGGGAACCTCCGGCCTCCGGGCCGTGTATGGCCTGCGAGACCATTTGATACGGCCCTCGAGGTAATTTATAAACACATGCAAAAATAGCTTGGTTGTTATTAGCATCTGGTTAGCTAGCTATGCTAACGAATATGAAGATTTTTCTACAACCAGTGAGGTAAAGGCACATCTTTATATAGTAAGTAATAAACAGGTATACAATACTATAAGCGCTATAATAAATGCAAGGAATTATTATTATTATTATTATTACAGTAAATAAAAGTTGTTATTAATAAACAAGAACACAGTTTGAAAGGAGAGTGATTTGTAAATTATCCATAAAGAAAAATAAAATCTGCTTCCAGTTCTGTTTCATCTGGTGCTGAGATGTGTCCACAGATCTCCTCGTGCTGCTCTCAAACGCGCAGCAGATCGATGCTTCAACTTCAACATTTAAAAAATAAATCTTCCCGGGGGAGCATGCCCCCGGACCCCCCACACTTAAATCATGTTCACATGGATAGGAAACTAAATACATTTGCACACATCTTGGGTCCATATCTTTCTGTTTGGTGGTCACGCCACACCGTGCACGTGCATAGTTTTTTTAAGCAGAGGTCAATCATTTGTACGGCCCTCGGAGGATGTTGAAAAAAGTGGCCCTTGAGAGGAAAAAGGCTCCCCACCCCTGAAGTGTCAGCTTCACCTCACCACTACAGTCACTGGTTATTATAACCCTGTAATGATGGTACTCTGAGTGTACTCACTTCCTGCGGAGCTGACCCTCAGAGTCTCACCAGAGTCTCACAGCTCTCGGAAACTAAAAAAGGAACACAAACAGTTTGAAAAACCCAGACAGTCGACGGGTCAGGTGAACGGAAAACTGCCGTAATGTCACGGTGTAAGACCTGTCGGTGCACCGCGGTGTGTTCAGGAGCACCAACACACCGTCAGTACCCGCATGTTCCTCTTCTCAGACCTAACGACCCAAAGACCTTCTGTCTAGTTATCCACACACACTTTGTACACTCCAAAGGATGTGTTTTCTTCACCCCTAACCTCTGACCTGTCAAGCAACTGAAACATAAGTATTGGCATGTATTGAGATCATAGATTGGATTGCAATCAATGGCAGAACATGTTGGTTGGCTCTTAAATATGGATTTGGTTTCTGTCATATTTGAGTGAATATCTTTTGGACATTTAAAGACATAACCTTGGACTCCGAAACGCAAATATGTCACTTTAATATCAAATAAAAAGGCAGGAAATAGATTTGAGAGGCTTGGGTTTTTGAATTCTTTGTGTGGATTGGTTTATGGAGTAAATAAAGTGTAGAGGATGTCTTAAAAGAGGATTCTGTAAAGTATGAGGACACTTTCTGGGTCTAAACCCTCTAGAAAAGCCCCCAAAGTGATGATGTGTAAAACTGTGAACCCAGCGGAGGACAGCAGCTGATACACCGCCTTCTAACAGTGTGTGTGTGTGTGTGTGTGTGTGTGTGTGTGTGTGTGTGTGTGTGTGTGTGTGTGTTCACCGTAGACCCGGATCCACCCCCTCTCTCTGCTCACAGTGTCCGACAGGAGTCTCTCCAGCAGCGGGTCCAGAGGCTCCACGTCTCCCGGGTCCGGCTCCATTAGATCCGAGAGGAACTTTAAACCCCTCCAGAAGTGTCGGTCCAGCGGACAGATGTAACACTTAGAGGTAAAGTGTTTACAAAGCGGCGGCAACGCAGTAAAAGTGGCTTTTTAATCCGTTTCGTGGGAGTTCAGCCGTTAGCGGTCCGGCTGTTTCTCCCCATGGATGAGAAGAGAAGAGAGGAGGCGGGGCTTCGCTCCTATCCGAGCAGCTCATTGGCGCAACCAGAGATCAAGTACCGGATGTGGGCCTACAGAGCATGCGCAGTTGAGTTTTCCCTTTAAGCTCCGCCTCCGATCTCCCGCTCTCTGTCAGTTGTATGAACGGATAGAGATAATAGGTTCTTCATTTATTCA
>CM070479.1:47896697-47943396 GCA_036324585.1 Champsocephalus esox
TCTAACTCTAACCGGTGAACGCTACCACAAAACTATAGGCATATATATTATATTGAAGACAGCGCCACTGCAGCGCAAGCGCACTTCTTATCTCATAATTATGACTTTTTATCTTTTTATCTCATAATTATGACTTTTTATCTTTTTATCTCGTAATTATGACTTTTTATCTTTTATCTCATAATTATGACTTTTTATCTCGTAATTATGACTTTTTATCTTTTTATCTCATAATTATGACTTTTTATCTTTTTATCTCATAATTATGACTTTTATCTTTTTATCTCATAATTATGACTTTTTATCTTTTTTATCTCATAATTATGACTTTTTATCTTCTTATCTCATAATTATGACTTTTTATCTCATAATTATGACTTTTTAATCTCATAATTATGACTTTTTATCTCATAATTATGACTTTTTATCTTTTTATCTCATAATTATGACTTTTTATCTTTTTATCTCATAATCATATTTATGACTTTTTATCTTTTTATCTCGTAATTATGACTTTTTATCTTTTTATCTCATAATTATGACTTTTTATCTCGTAATTATGACTTTTTATCTTTTTATCTCATAATTATGACTTTTTATCTCATAATTATGACTTTTTATCTTTTTATCTCATAATTATGACTTTTTATCTTTTTATATCATAATTATGACTTTTTATCTTTTTATATCATAATTATGACTTTTTATCTCATAATTATGACTTTTTATCTTTTTATCTCATAATTATGACTTTTTATCTCATAATTATGACTTTTTATCTCTAATTATGACTTTTTATCTCATAATTATGACTTTTTATCTTTTTATCTCATAATCATATTTATGACTTTTTATCTTTTTATCTCATAATTATGACTTTTTATCTTTTTATCTCATAATTATGACTTTTTATCTCGTAATTATGACTTTTTATCTTTTTATCTCATAATTATGACTTTTTATCTCGTAATTATGACTTTTTATCTTTTTATCTCATAATTATGACTTTTTATCTTTTTATCATAATTATGACTTTTTATCTTTTTATCATAATTATGACTTTTTATCTCATAATTATGACTTTTTATCTTTTTATCTCATAATTATGACTTTTTATCTTTTTATCTCATAATTATGACTTTTTATCTCATAATTATGACTTTTTATCTTTTATCTCATAATTATGACTTTTTATCTCATAATTATGACTTTTTATCTTTTTATCTCATAATTATGACTTTTATCTTTTTATCTCATAATTATGACTTTTATCTTTTTATCTCATAATTATGACTTTTTATCTTTTTATCTCATAATTATGACTTTTTATCTCATAATTATGACTTTTTATCTTTTTATCTCATAATTATGACTTTTATCTTTTTATCTCATAATTATGACTTTTTATCTTTTTATCTCATAATTATGACTTTTTATCTCGTAATTATGACTTTTTAATCTCATAATTATGACTTTTTATCTTTTTATCTCATAATTATGACTTTTTATCTCGTAATTATGACTTTTTATCTTTTTATCTCATAATTATGACTTTTTATCTTTTTATCTCATAATTATGACTTTTTATCTTTTTATCTCATAATTATGACTTTTTATCTTTTTATCTCATAATTATGACTTTTTATCTCATAATTATGACTTTTTATCTCGTAATTATGACTTTTTATCTTTTTATCTCATAATTATGACTTTTTATCTCGTAATTATGACTTTTTATCTTTTTATCTCATAATTATGACTTTTATCTTTTTATCTCATAATTATGACTTTTTATCTTTTTATCTCATAATTATGACTTTTTATCTTTTTATCTCATAATTATGACTTTTTATCTTTTTATCTCATAATTATGACTTTTTATCTCATAATTATGACTTTTTATCTTTTTATCTCATAATTATGACTTTTTATCTCATAATTATGACTTTTTATCTTTTTTATCTCATAATTATGACTTTTTATCTTTTTATCTCATAATTATGACTTTTTATCTCGTAATTATGACTTTTTAATCTCATAATTATGACTTTTTATCTTTTTATCTCATAATTATGACTTTTTATCTTTTTATCTCATAATTATGACTTTTTATCTTTTTATCTCATAATTATGACTTTTTATCTTTTTATCTCATAATTATGACTTTTTATCTCATAATTATGACTTTTTATCTTTTTATCTCATAATTATGACTTTTTATCTTTTTATCTCATAATTATGACTTTTTATCTTTTTATCTCATAATTATGACTTTTTATCTTTTTATCATAATTATGACTTTTTATCTCATAATTATGACTTTTTATCTTTTTATCTCATAATTATGACTTTTTATCTTTTTATCTCATAATTATGACTTTTTATCTTTTTATCTCATAATTATGACTTTTTATCTCATAATTATGACTTTTTATCTTTTTATCTCATAATTATGACTTTTTATCTTTTTATCTCATAATTATGACTTTTTATCTTTTTATCTCATAATTATGACTTTTTATCTTTTTATCTCATAATTATGACTTTTTATCTTTTTATCTCATAATTATGACTTTTTATCTCATAATTATGACTTTTTATCTTTTTATCTCATAATTATGACTTTTATCTTTTTATCTCATAATTATGACTTTTTATCTTTTTATCTCATAATTATGACTTTTTATCTCGTAATTATGACTTTTTAATCTCATAATTATGACTTTTTATCTTTTTATCTCATAATTATGACTTTTTATCTCGTAATTATGACTTTTTATCTTTTTATCTCATAATTATGACTTTTTATCTTTTTATCATAATTATGACTTTTTATCTTTTTATCTCATAATTATGACTTTTTATCTTTTTATATCATAATTATGACTTTTTATCTCATAATTATGACTTTTTATCTCGTAATTATGACTTTTTATCTTTTTATCTCATAATTATGACTTTTTATCTCGTAATTATGACTTTTTATCTTTTTATCTCATAATTATGACTTTTTATCTTTTTATCTCATAATTATGACTTTTTATCTTTTTATCTCATAATTATGACTTTTTATCTTTTTATCTCATAATTATGACTTTTTATCTTTTTTATCTCATAATTATGACTTTTTATCTCATAATTATGACTTTTTATCTTTTTATCTCATAATTATGACTTTTTATCTCATAATTATGACTTTTATCTTTTTATCTCATAATTATGACTTTTTATCTTTTTATCTCATAATTATGACTTTTTATCTCTAATTATGACTTTTTATCTCATAATTATGACTTTTTATCTTTTTATCTCATAATTATGACTTTTTATCTTTTTATCTCATAATTATGACTTTTTATCTTTTTATCTCATAATTATGACTTTTTATCTTTTTATCTCGTAATTATGACTTTTTATCTCATAATTATGACTTTTTATCTTTTTATCTCATAATTATGACTTTTTATCTTTTTATCTCATAATTATGACTTTTTATCTTTTTATCTCATAATTATGACTTTTTATCTTTTTATATCATAATTATGACTTTTTATCTCATAATTATGACTTTTTATCTTTTTATCTCATAATTATGACTTTTTATCTTTTTATCTCATAATTATGACTTTTTATCTTTTTATCTCATAATTATGACTTTTTATCTCATAATTATGACTTTTTATCTTTTTATCTCATAATTATGACTTTTTATCTCATAATTATGACTTTTTATCTTTTTATCTCATAATTATGACTTTTTATCTCGTAATTATGACTTTTTATCTTTTTATCTCATAATTTACTTTTTATCTCATAATTATGACTTTTTATCTTTTTATCTCATAATTATGACTTTTTATCTTTTTATCTCATAATTATGACTTTTTATCTTTTTATCTCATAATTATGACTTTTTATCTTTTTATCTCATAATTATGACTTTTTATCTTTTTATCTCATAATTATGACTTTTTATCTCATAATTATGACTTTTTATCTTTTTATCTCATAATTATGACTTTTTATCTTTTTATCTCATAATTATGACTTTTTATCTTTTTATCTCATAATTATGACTTTTTATCTTTTATCTCATAATTATGACTTTTTATCTCGTAATTATGACTTTTTATCTTTTTATCTCATAATTATGACTTTTTATCTTTTTATCTCATAATCATATTTATGACTTTTTATCTTTTTATCTCGTAATTATGACTTTTTATCTTTTTATCTCATAATTATGACTTTTTATCTCGTAATTATGACTTTTTATCTTTTTATCTCATAATTATGACTTTTTATCTCGTAATTATGACTTTTTATCTTTTTATCTCATAATTATGACTTTTTATCTCGTAATTATGACTTTTTATCTTTTTATCTCATAATTATGACTTTTTATCTCGTAATTATGACTTTTTATCTTTTTATCTCATAATTATGACTTTTTATCTTTTTATCTCATAATTATGACTTTTTATCTTTTTATCTCATAATTATGACTTTTTATCTTTTATCTCATAATTATGACTTTTTATCTTTTTATCTCATAATTATGACTTTTTATCTTTTTATCTCATAATTATGACTTTTTATCTCGTAATTATGACTTTTTATCTTTTTATCTCATAATTATGACTTTTTATCTTTTTATCTCATAATTATGACTTTTTATCTTTTTATCTCATAATTATGACTTTTTATCTTTTTATCTCATAATTATGACTTTTTATCTCGTAATTATGACTTTTTATCTCATAATTATGACTTTTTATCTTTTTATCTCATAATTATGACTTTTTATCTTTTTATCTCATAATTATGACTTTTTATCTTTTTATCTCATAATTATGACTTTTTATCTTTTTATCTCATAATTATGACTTTTTATCTTTTATCTCATAATTATGACTTTTTATCTCGTAATTATGACTTTTTATCTTTTTATCTCATAATTATGACTTTTTATCTTTTTATCTCATAATTATGACTTTTTATCTTTTTATCTCATAATTATGACTTTTTATCTTTTTATCTCATAATTATGACTTTTTATCTCATAATTATGACTTTTTATCTTTTTATCTCATAATTATGACTTTTTATCTTTTTTATCTCATAATTATGACTTTTTATCTCGTAATTATGACTTTTTAATCTCATAATTATGACTTTTTATCTTTTTATCTCATAATTATGACTTTTTATCTTTTTATCTCATAATCATATTTATGACTTTTTATCTTTTTATCTCATCATATTTATGACTTTTTATCTTTTTATCTCGTAATTATGACTTTTTATCTCATAATTATGACTTTTTATCTTTTTATCTCATAATTATGACTTTTTATCTTTTTATCTCATAATTATGACTTTTTATCTTTTTATCTCATAATGACTTTTTATCTTTTTATCTCATAATTATGACTTTTTATCTTTTTATCTCATAATTATGACTTTTTATCTCATAATTATGACTTTTTATCTTTTTATCTCATAATTATGACTTTTTATCTTTTTATCTCATAATTATGACTTTTTATCTTTTTATCTCATAATTATGACTTTTTATCTCATAATTATGACTTTTTATCTTTTTATCTCATAATTATGACTTTTTATCTCATAATTATGACTTTTTATCTTTTTATCTCATAATTATGACTTTTTATCTCGTAATTATGACTTTTTATCTTTTTATCTCATAATGACTTTTTATCTTTTTATATCATAATTATGACTTTTTATCTTTTTATATCATAATTATGACTTTTTATCTTTTTATCTCATAATTATGACTTTTTATCTTTTTATATCATAATTATGACTTTTTATCTTTTTATCTCATAATTATGACTTTTTATCTTTTTATCTCATAATTATGACTTTTTATCTCATAATTATGACTTTTTATCTTCTTATCTCATAATTATGACTTTTATCTTTTTATCTCATAATTATGACTTTTTATCTTTTTTATCTCATAATTATGACTTTTTATCTTCTTATCTCATAATTATGACTTTTTATCTCGTAATTATGACTTTTTATCTTTTTATCTCTAATCATATTTATGACTTTTTATCTTTTTATCTCATAATATATTTATGACTTTTTATCTTTTTATCTCGTAATTATGACTTTTTATCTTTTTATCTCATAATTATGACTTTTTATCTCGTAATTATGACTTTTTATCTTTTTATCTCATAATTATGACTTTTTATCTCGTAATTATGACTTTTTATCTTTTTATCTCATAATTATGACTTTTTATCTTTTTATCTCATAATTATGACTTTTTATCTTTTTATCTCATAATTATGACTTTTTATCTTCTTATATCATAATTATGACTTTTTATCTTTTTATCTCATAATTATGACTTTTTATCTTTTTATCTCATAATTATGACTTTTTATCTCGTAATTATGACTTTTTATCTTTTTATCTCATAATTATGACTTTTTATCTTTTTATCTCATAATTATGACTTTTTATCTTTTTATATCATAATTATGACTTTTTATCTTCTTATCTCATAATTATGATTTTTTATCTCGTAATTATGACTTTTTATCTCATAATTATGACTTTTTATCTTTTTATCTCATAATTATGACTTTTTATCTTTTTATCTCATAATTATGACTTTTTATCTTTTTATCTCATAATTATGACTTTTTATCTTTTTATATCATAATTATGACTTTTTATCTTCTTATCTCATAATTATGATTTTTTATCTCGTAATTATGACTTTTTATCTCATAATTATGACTTTTTATCTTTTTATCTCATAATTATGACTTTTATCTTTTTATCTCATAATTATGACTTTTTATCTTTTTATCTCATAATTATGACTTTTTATCTTTTTATCTCATAATTATTACTTTTTATATTATTATTATACTGCCCCCTTGTGGGTCAAGTATAAGAAGGCGAGCCTCCGGAAGCTCCAAGTTTGCATATAATGACTGTTTGCGTGTACTGCTTAGGAAACCAAGGTGGTGCAGTGCAAGTGAAATGTTCTGTAATGCACGAGTCAACACGTTCCATGCTCTTTTGAGAAATCTAATGTACAAATTCATCTGTCGATTGAATGTTTCTCATAACTCTGTCATTATGCTGCTTTCAAATCCCTGTCTCAGTGCTGTTCGATACCAGTCACCTCTGTGGAAACATTGGTATGGCTGCCTTTTTTTAGTTTGTATTTGAGTGTTGTATGTTTTGTAATAATGGACCAAGAGTCTCTTTAAATAAAGATGATGATGATGATGATGATGATGATGATGATGGTGATGATGATGATGATGATGATGATGATGGTGATGATGGTGGTGGTGATGATGATGATGATGATGATGATGATGATGATGATGATGATGATGATGATGATGATGATGATGATGATGATGATGATGATGATGATGATGATGATGATGACAGACGTCTCTTTCCCAATGTAAAGTGTTCTTTATTATAGGGTGTCATCAATGTTCCTGATGACACACGAGTCTCTTTCTGTCCTCTGCCTCTCCCTGCTGTCCTCTGCAGGTATGACATGTACAAGATATTTAGTATTTCTTTCTGTAATTTAACAATAAGGAATTTTTTTTAGAGGTTATAACGATAAAATATCAACAAATATCCTACTATCATACTCGACTCAGATATATACAGAAAGCTTTAATCAGGAACAACTATCACTACTTTCACTGTACATACGAAAAAAGTCAGAATTATAAGATTGGAATTTGAGATTTGCTCTTTAATGTTTTTATTTTTTTTTATTTTCAGAACAAAGTCTGAAGAGCTGATGTCCTCTGAGTGAAAACGCAGATTAATAATAACCCCCTCCTCATGACTCTCAGTCATATCTCCAGTAAAAGCAGGTTGTGGGAAAGACTTCCTGTTCTTAGATCTGTTCTGAAGAGCTGGGCTGCGTTCCAATAGTCCGTTTCTCTGAGGAACCTTCCTCACGGAGTGAAATGACCCGGAAGTCCCTCAGTGGCAGCCGTGATAAGAGCTGATTCTCTAGATGAAAGGAAAGGAGGTTTCAAGCTTCCTTTATAACCTCCTTTAGCTTAGGAACCACTGGACCTCCCTCGCCGAGAGGAGAGGAGAAAATGCTGCCCCACAATGCATTGCAGCCGCAGCATTTGTCGTCACTCAACAGTCGGCCGTTCAAGGAAACAACCGATTATGACGGAGAAATGATATCATGAAAGTTACGGTGCTTATTAAGCTTTTTAAAACGTAGGTGGTGAGTTGCAAAGTGCTTTGTTCTGAACGTTCATCAGTATTATAACAAAGAGAGAAATATGAACGTTAGTTTTTACTGAAATGATCAAATAAAGTCAACATTTCAGTCTTCACTGAGCTGTGTGGGGTTTGTTCAACTTCTAAAAGATGTCTGAATGGTGATACCTATGTTGCAAATGTATTATCTTTTCAATTTCCACACGGCATCTATTGCACGTCTGTCCGTCCTGGAGAGGGATCCTCCTCTGTTGCTCTCCCTGAGGTTTCTCCCATGTTCCCTTTAAACTGGGTTTTCTCTGGAAGTTTTTCCTTGTACGATGTGAGGGTCTAAGGACAGAGGGTGTAAGGACAGAGGGTCTAAGGACAGAGGGTGTAAGGACAGAGGGTCTGAGGACAGAGGGTGTCGTATTGTCATACTGATATTCTGTACACACTGTGAAGACCACTGAGACAAATGTAACATTTGTGATATTGGGCTATAAATAAACATTGATTGATTGATACACACAGAGACAGATGTTAAGGACTAACGTTCATAATAAATACATCTGTATTGATTTAAGATCTTTAGTTCATACAATCATACGTATTGGGATCATTTGTATTAATGTGGACCGGAGGGAGAGGGGGACGAGCAGAAGTTTCACTTTCCTCTTTCTCTCAGGTCCAGCTTTGGTCCTGAAGAATCTGTTTCTCTGTTGTCTCGTTCACAAAGCAGAGCAGCAGCATCAGAGCACGGAGCAGAGTCTCTAGATGAGTTCACAGCAGTCCCTCGTTCTTATTGAGCATCCATGTTTGTAGTCCGCTGTATCGAAAACTGTAGTTTCCATGGTTACCCCACAGCAGCAGACGCACATTCAGGACGTCCGCTGGCGCATCATAAACACGTCGGATAGTGAAGTGCAGTCGATTCTCTAAAGTACCGCAGTCTCTTCTCCTAAGTCCTTTTGAACTCTCCTATCCACTATCCCTTAATCCCCGTGACCTTTCACTCAGAGGTCAAGGAATAGGAGATAGGGTTAGAACTTAGGAGCTGATTTTTGAATTTTCGGAACGCAACCTTCGTGTCCTCTGAAGGAAAGCGCCGAGCAGAAGAAAGTGAAAGCATGCAGAGTTTCATTGTTTATTTGATTGAACATAGAAGATAATCTCTGTGGTCTCTGTGAGCAGGGCTAATTTACACATGTTCTCATCATGATACTATGGAAGCCCATTTCTGCCACTTGAAAAAAATAAAATCCCCATGAAAAGTCATAATTATGAGATAAGAAAGTCGAAATAATGAGATTGAAAGTCATAATTATGAGATAAGAAGTGCGCATGCGCTGCAGTGGCGCTGTCTTCAAAGGTCCCTTCCTCACCTTGCTGCTCTCCACCATGCAAACAGCTTCTAGTCCTAAATAAGGTAACTATTACAGGTGACCTTTTGTAAATGTTAGATGTTACATATAGCCTGTATTGCAGCTAAACTACAACAATGCAGTTCATAGCTTTGACATTACCTGTTATGAATATCATATATATGCCTATAGTTTTGTGGTAACGTTCACGCCACTAATGACAATAGTGTAGGCGTACTGCTGCTGTGAGTTGCTCTAACTCTAACCGGTGAACGCTACCACAAAACTATAGGCATATATATTATATTGAAGACAGCGCCACTGCAGCGCAAGCGCACTTCTTATCTCATAATTATGACTTTTTATCTTCTTATCTCATAATTATGACTTTTTATCTTTTTATCTCATAGTTATGACTTTTTATCTTTTTTTTTAACTTTTCTTCATGTTTAAATTCATTAGGAACACTTAATATTCCTTTAGTTCAAAACGGAGAAAAACTCTTTTCAAATAAGCAAACAAATAAGCAAAATTGTTATAAAATAATCAAAATCCTTAATTATTACAAATGTGCGAAATCCTTTAATATGACAAAATCCAACAAACGTTTTAGGGACACATTCTAATAAAACAAACAAAAACGATTTTTAAAGAATTTGGTACAAAAATCTTTAAAAACCAAATGAATCAAAATGTTTGAGTTAAACCAAAATAGAAAAATCCTCAAGTTCAATTATTATCAAAGAAGCCACAATATTGAAAAATATCATCTAGAAATTCAGTAAATGTGTCAAGAGCATTTAGTATTTAAAAAAAGATATATATCAAAATCATTTTTCATGAAATCAGATCAATTCCTACATTAAATAAATAATAAGGTTCCATTTGTGATGGAGGTTAAGAAAAAACTCCATCACAAATACTACAGAACTCAAAAGTCAGAATGTTTGAAGCTCTGAAGTTCTGCTATCAGCACATCTGCTCTGAGCAGGGGCGGGATCATCATATCACATACATTATGGGATGTGCTATATATCATATATTATATTATATATAGTGTCGGGAGGAGCAGCTACTCTTCCTCTGAAGGAACAGCCAGGTTAACTTCCTGCAGCTCCATGTCCTCCGGTCTGCGCTGCCCCCTGGTGGCCTGCAGAGACATGACAGCCAGGTTAACTTCCTGCAGCTCCATGTCCTCCTGTCTGCGCTGAGCCCTGGTGGCCTGCAGAGACATGACAGCCAGGTTAACTTCCTGCAGCTCCATGTCCTCTGGTCTGCGTTGCTCCCTGGTGGCCTGCAGAGACATGACAGCTTCTTCCCTTCAGCAGTCAGACTGCTGACAATGAACCCCACGCTGTCCCATACTGCCTCGTTGTTGTCGTGTGCTGTGCTGAAGCGCAATTCTGTATTCACTGTATTTATTTATTATTATCTGTGTATTTATTCCTATTTATACATTTCTCATCTATATACCTTTATTTTTGTATCATTTTTTTGGTATATACTTCTGATAAATGTGTATGTAACTGACTGTTTTGCGATCTGGTTAGACCACCCTTAAATGTCGTTACACTGTGCTTGCATTTTTGTAATGACAATAAAGTAATCTAATCTCATCTAATCTAATACAGAGGAGAACCAGTGTTATACATTAGAACAATTGAGGCGGAAGCCTAGGCCAGGGCCTTGACCAATGTTTTCCAAGTGTTGTCTCCACAGGTTCAGACAGCAGAGAACACACCAGAGACTTCTGTTGAACCAGGCAACTGGGTACAATTAAAACAAACAGAGAAATGGAGTGGACCGTGGGAAATTGTAACCGCACTCCACATGCACTCCGGATCAAAATGAAAACAGGAACATACTGGTACCATCTTACACATTGTGTACCTGCACTGCCACCTTCCAGACATAGCACGGCAGTTAGAACCGATTCGACAGAAGCTGGAACAAAACATTGGGAATTGAACATTTTTAGAAACAGCACCAGGAGATGAGTACACTCAAGAATCCTGAGTGTAAATACATAGAGAAAAACACATTTTTCACACTCGAACAATTTACATGACTAGATCATGAACAAGGCATTTAGATAATATGAATAAATGTTCACGAAACCTAATAAGTATGATATGAAGTAAACGTAGGCCTATTCTTGAGTCCATTTACATTTCTGTGATCTGTTAGTATGCTCTGCAGGTTTGTACTATTGTTTTAAGTAACAGTAGGATTTAAAATATGAAATCCTATAAGTTATTTTCAGTAAATATTACAATGGTTGAAATAATTTTTAGAAGGAGTTTTTGTCATATCATTAGGGGACAACATGTTGTTGTTTAGCTGCCATTTAATAACCAAGACACACAGTATGATTAGAAAAAGACTCTAGGTGATGTGTCCCGAGACCTGGACTCTTCCTCTGCGTTAGACGGCTACGACCCCTCCAGAGCAGACCTAACCCAGCAGGAGACTCCTCCTTCTCCATTGAACCAGAGCTGAACCAACAACAACAACAACATCAAGGCTGCACCCAGAACTGCAGCCAGAACCATCTCCACCTGAGGCATCCAGAACGAAACGGCTTGCTGACATACAGAGAGATACTCTCATCAGTCCCTCAGACACGGCATGAAGTTCCAAGCTGAGCCACGAGGTTTAGCACAAGAGCAAAGTGTGGCACACGAGAGCAGAACCCGCCCTCCATCAAACAGCAAAGAGACTTTAAAGGAGGAGATGAGATGCAAAGCAGTGCAAGAACAGTGGCCTGATGTGGGCTGCAGATGTAACTGGGCCAAAGGCTGTCGAAAGAGTTACAGCGGATGGATTCAAGCGCTGAAGACAAGACAGAACCAGAGGAGTTGGTCGATTAGAAGTGAGGAGGCCGGGGCCGCGGCCTGAAACCAGAGGAGACGGGAAAGGGAACCGAAATGAGTGAGTTTTCACAGAAACACACACAAAAAAAGGACCAAATTTAAAGAACTTGAATTGACTTGATAAATAAGTATTTATTACGTTTTATTACCCATGATTTAATCAGTTGGTAAATAATAATCGCAATGTAACCCACTCAAATAATGCAGTGAGTTGTTCACCCTGTAATAGGGGGAGAGGAAGAGCAGGCCAGGTGCGGTTGGTAATGAGACTCAATGTGTGTGTGTGTGTGTGTGTGTGTGTGTGTGTGTGTGTGTGTGTGTGAATTGTTTGGTGATGTGTTTGTGTGATCTTTGATGCTGCGGGGAACCAGGAACTAGCAGAACCGACGAAAGTCTTTGGAGCTGCACTTTTTTGTCTTTCCTCACCAGAGAAAGGATTATAAAGGATTCCACTCTCCAGAAAAAGGACTGATGGTCATTGGATTACCAGAGAGGGAAGCTACAGACTGCCCGGGTTCGATTATCGTTGTTTTGTCCATGATAGCAGATTGGGTTTCACTTGGGTGGATGAGGGGTTTGTGAAAGCGTTGTATGAAGGTTTAATAAAATGCCGGCTATATTAATTTAATATTGTTTTTTCTATTTATATTATCTTCTACTTCTCATTGAGAGCAACCTAGTACATAGGAGTGTTACAGCAGTAAAGAGGAAACTATTAAAGTACATTTAGAAAACACACTGAAGGTACTGTGGGATAAAAGGGGGAGACATGATGGAAATATTCACGCTATTTGTAGGCAATAGCAGAGGTCTCAGATATATAAACATACATAACAAACATGTATGAAGATCCTTCTAACCACGCCTCATATCCCTCCGTTCCACTTCCTGTTTCTAAAGTGCTGATTTGGGGATAAAGCTTTAAAGAGGAGGGTCTGAGCTCATGCGGGACCCGGCAGCTACCGTCTAAACTAAATGCTGCCGTGATGAAACTCCATATCATGGATTATCAAGGCTCTGAAACAGTCTGGAGCTCAAAGGATTTCTCTCTCCCGGTTACACCACGAGGTGAGTTCCTTTCTACTTCCTGCTTCTTCACACACATGCTCTCCAGCACAGGTTCACACACACGGGTTGCAGTCGGATACTCCAAAAAATCAGCTCCTAAGTTCTAACCCTATCTCCTATTCCTTGATCTCTGAGTGAAACGTCACGGGGTTAAGGGATAGTGGATAGGAGAATCCAAAAGGACTTAGGAGAAGAGACTGCGGTACTTTAGAGAATCCGAATGCACTCTCACTATCCGACGTGTTTCTGATGCGCCAGCGGACGTCCTGAATGTGCGTCTGCTGCTGTGGGGTAACCATGGAAACCACAGTTTTCTATACAGCGGACTACAACATGGATGTTCAATAAGAACGAGGGACTGCTGTGAACTCATCTAGAGACTCTGCTCCGTGCTCTGATGCTGCTGCTCTGCTTTGTGAACGTGGACAACAGAGAAACATATTCTTCAGGACCAAAGCTGGACCTGAGAGAAAGAGGAAAGTGAAACTTCTGCTCGTCCCCCTCTCCCTCCGGTCCACGTTAACACAATGATCCCAATACGTATGATTGATGAACTAAAGATCTTAAATCAATACAGATGTATTTATTATAAACGTTAGTCCTTAACATCTGTCTCTGTGTGTATCACCATTCAGACATCTTTAGAAGTTGAACAAACCGCACACAGCTCAGTGAAGACTGAGAGACTTTATTTGATCCTTTCAGTGAAAACTAACGTTCATATTTCTCTCTTTGTTATAATACTGATGAACGTTCAGAACAAAGCACTTTGTAACTTACCACCTATGTTTTAAAATGCTTAATAAGCACCGTAACTTTCATGATATCATTTCTCCTCATAATCGGTTGTTTCCTTGAACGGCCGACTGTTGAGTGACGTCAAATGCTGCGGCTGCAATGCATTGTGGGGCAGCACTTTCTCCTCTCCTCTCGGTGAGGGAGGTCCAGTGGTTCCTAAGCTAAAGGAGGTTATAAAGGAAGCTTGAAACCTCCTTTCCTTTCATTCTCATCATTCTAGAGAATTGGAACGGCACTTATCATGGCTGCCACTGAGGGACTTCCGGGTCCTTTCACTCCGAAGGTTCCTGAGCTAAATGGACAATTCGACTGCAGCCATGCTCTCCAGCACAGGTTAGCTCTGAGTGTTAGCATGCTAATGTAAACACTGACCATATTACTTCCAAAACAGTCGGGATTGTTTCTGATAGCAACGTTTCTGATTGGACCGTGGGTCCACATTTCAGATATTATCCTCATATCGGACGCAAATCTGGATCAGCTCCGTTGTTCCCCCGTTTTTAGAGATTTGGGTACGGAGGAAAAGAGAAAGGTTTTTATTTCCTGACGCTGCGTGAGTTCCCCGACACACCGGGGACACATTGGGGACGCACCGGGGACACATCGGGGACTCACCGGGGACACATGTTTATGTATGAAAAGACATCACAAAGTGCATTTTGCATGATAGGAGATCTTTGAGCAGTGGGTGTTTTGGAGTTAGGAGTACAGAGTAGAAAACATTCTTCAATCTTTTCATCGTGTTGACCAATTATTCTTTTAGAGCTTTTTATTCATGTGTGAATTTGGTAGTGATTTAATTCGGTACAGTATTGATCTACAGTTTAAAGCAGGGGTGGCCAACCAGTCAGAGGTTAAGAGCCACATCTATGTTACTGCAAAGAGCCACATCAAACACACCGTCACTGATACCGCTTGTTTCAGTTTTTTGTTTTCTGGAGACAAGATTTCCACGTCACTGATGCGTTTGTGTGGCATTGGGATATATATTTTTTAAATCCTCTGGAGCAGAGAGAGGAGCTGTGGATTATTGTTATTGATTCATGCATCGGTGTTTCTTAGGGACAAAAACACTAAACTCACAATTTAAAATGAAAGCATTTAGTTTATTTAATAAAAGAGCTCATGTTCAGTGTGAATAGTGACAGTAGTTATAGATTATTTGCAATTTGGTGCTATATATTTAAAAAAAAATTATATATATTTTTTAAACACATTCAGGGGGGGGCGGGGCTCCGTTGGCGGGGCTCCGTTGGCGGGGCTCCGTTGGCGGGGCTCCGTTGGCGGGGCTCCGTTGGCGGGACGGGACTGCAGGCACGGCTGCAGTGCAGGGAGTGGAAGCAGAGCGCTGAACACACACGGCTCTTATCAAAACGGCGCTTTCTCACCGGAGTACTTTTCCCCGTCATTCTTAAAGTACCGACACTAATGAAACGGAGGAATCGTAACGTTTTTAACGGCAGGGTATCGCGGTACCTTTCAAGTATCGGTACACCGTGCAACACGAGTCAGGAGTCAGTGTCTCTCCCCCAAACTCACACAATTCGATATGAACTGAAGAGCCGTATGAAACTAGGCGGCGGGTCGGCCACCCCTGGCCACAATTAGTATTGTAGCGTCTCGCTGAGGGAAACACACCGGAAGTCAGCGCTGTCATCTGCCCCCAGTAACGTGACTTTGTTTACAATCTAACGGCTGGAAGCAAAGGCCTCATGGTGATCAGACCAAATGCCCGCCTGGCTTTGGTGGCCAATCCCCGGGTCAATCTGTCCCCGTTTTTAAATATGCTTTTAAGACCACCTCTAGTGTTGGATTTTGGAAAATTGATTTTAAGTTTTCTCATGGCAGTTAGAGTATAGGGGACCAACCAGGGGACTTTACTTCCTCTTGACACCGTCGGTTATTTAAAAAAAAACACCTAAATATACTTGTTGTTGTGCTTCTGTCTTTCTGTGTCGTTTCATCTGTAAACTCCCTCACCGCTCGCTCTCTTTTCTTGATCGCCCTCTCACGGAGAACACTTCACTTTCCCGCTTCATTGTAGGATTTCTGCCATGTCTCTACTTCAGTTTGACCATCTCTGTTATTAAGTGATGGAATACTAAACACATAAGTAATTAGATACCTTACCATTACTGCGCTCATAAAGAATGATAAGAATAATAATAATGCGTATTGTACTGGTTTCATTAATGAAAGTAAGTGAGTTTATTTAAGGTAATTAGTTAGAAGCCCTATTTTATCAGCATGTCTGCACAGCAGTTTACAATGGTCAAACTACATTAAAACAGAATTGTCCACATTCTTTCTTTAATAGTTACTAACATTAGATATTTTTAATGAGATATGGACCGCAAAACAAAAGATATCCCTGGTTTTCATTTAAAGGAGACCTATCATGCTATATTTAAATGATATAGTGTATGACCATACCTATATATGACATATACCTATATAAGGTATATTTATACATTTTATTTTTCAAAATATCAAACAGATCATTTATTAGCCATGCCTCGTTTCGCTAATTTTTGCTCTATTCCAAGCCTGTCTTTGAAAATTCTGGGCAGCAGCTGACCACGCCCCCCTGCAGCTGACCACGCCCCCCTGTAGCTGACCACGCCCCCCTGCAGAAGCGGGGGGCATGAGCCGGCGAGAGTCACGTTACCATGCTTGCTGTGATTACGAGTGTGGAATAAACATGTCATCTCAGAGCAATGCATGTGTTCAAGCACACTATCAATTTGATCCAGAGACTGACCCTGAAGCAGCGGAGGTTTTGGTGGAGGTGCAAACATCTCGGTTGCAGCAGGACCTTTCTGAATGGTTAGCTGACAAGCTGTTTTTTTTTACTCTGTTACGATGCTTGCTCCTTATTCCGTTCATATTTTGGCTAATTAGCAAGAATGCAATGTGTACAGTTTGTAACGCAAAAACAGCGATATATATATATATATTTATAAAGGGAGACATTCATATTTTCAGCATATATACAATGGCCTCATTGCGTTTAATAGTTTCCAGTCCTTTTCTTCCAACATCGTGCAACAACCGTTGGAAAGTTCAATAACTTAGGGTGATAAAAAGTATAACTCCAACAAGTTGTCAGCAATGTGTGTAGATCATGTGTTTTTAAAAGCTCAGTTATTGACTTCTTTGTGCAAATTGCGCCACGATGCCTTCTGAACGGAGAATGTGTGCTGCATGGAGATACCACAGGTAACATTTTGAAAGCTTCACTAAGTTGTCTGTTTAAATACATTTTTCACATGTCATTCAATATGTTTATCACAATGTGTCAAGACGGATGCAGTAACTTGAGGACTCTGTAACCTGTGTGGTGGACCATCCTGGATTGGAGCCTGTGTGCCTGAATGTGTTCTCCCCTGCAGAATGCGTTGCATATTTACAGAGCTGAACATGGTGGCCTACAGTTGAGGCAAATAGAGCAGTGAGTGCTTTGTTTGTTTTGACTGAAATTGTAAAACGAATGCTAATATTGTTCATGGAAATAAATACTGGTGTATATGGCTTTATGCAATCTTTCATTCTGTCATTGTACTATTATATTATATACTACACAGCAATGGCATAACACACCCATGTGTACGACAAAAAGGTCCACACACACAACCTTATGCTTTTGAAATCAGAATATTCTTTACCCATCCAAACATGAATAATCACGACACATTTTGATATCAACTCGGAACTTTATTGTCAAAATCAACGGTTAAAAAAACCCATACAAAAAAACTAAATGTAGCCTACTTGTGTTTTGTATAAATGACACTAAATATTTGTACAGAAGCTTTGTGAGCTGGTGCTGGGGCTTCCTTGGACGCAGGATCAGAGTGGGGATTCCGGCCTGCGTTGTCCTCAGGATACGCAGGGAGTTTCCTGATCCGTGAAATGTCGATGTTGGGTTCAGACAGCAGCCAAATTGAACCGTGTAGCATACCCGGCGATGACCTCCTCCCTGTCAGGTCGCTCATAATGGTGCAGGGTCCACAAAGACTTGGTCGAAGATGAGGTCCATCAAGTTGGCCACGTAGCCTGTGCAATGGTAAAAAAAGCACAACAAAAAATGTGGTTTAGATTAGTATATGCATGTAAAAAACTGAAAGTTCTTTCTAATTTATATATATATATATATATATATATATATACACACAAATATATACATTTATTTACAAATATATATTTGTAAATAGTTGTATAATAAATATTTTAAACACTTACGGAATGTGGGGTCAGTCTTTACTGGGTTTGCTCTGCATTCTCCCTTCCTGGCCTTTGGGAACTGCAGTTTATACAGAGGGTTTCCAGTGGATGTAGTGGCTTGTGCACGCTCAGCGTTTTCATTGTAGTGCAGGGCTGCCAGGTAGTCTTTCATTTCCGCCATGATAAAAACAAATGTAAATAATAGCAAAGGATGTACACATTGTCACTCATTAGTAAGTATGTGAGGTGCCGGGCTGTAAAGAAGAACACATAGTTAGAACAAAATCATCTCAACTTAGTATTCAGGATGAGAAAATACTATTTGGATAAATATAGTCTGAAATCCCAAAAGATGGGGCTAACACTCTCTATTTAGCAAAGCTCTCTATTTAGCAAAGCTCTCTGCTTAGCCTTTTCAAATCTGAGTTAGTTTTGAACCGTAACCTGCATGCTGTGTTTCTGACTCAATGCAGATGATGTGTTGGAGAGGGGCTGAGCTCAGTAGACTGACTGTAATGAGTGCTAGCCACTAATTAGCCTGTTGCTAGAGGTAAGGCCTGGTCAACAACAACAGACCGACAGGGCTTTAGCTCAGTTTTACTTGTGGTGTGTGTCCCCCCTCGCATACACACACAGTGTTGTATCCTAACACACCCCCATTTATATTCATGTGCGCAAACAAGTAAACACACAAAAGCTTTTACATATAACGCTGCAAGAAACGGCATGTCTCATTAGCGTAGCTTAGCTTTACAGATCGATGAAATCTGATCGTTCTTACAGACTACAATCACAAACGCTTTTACATATAATGCAGGAAAAAGGCACTTACATACAGAAGATTACGTTTGTTATTATAACTTACCCAATATGATTTTAGAGGATACAAAATACTAATAAATAGGAGAATAAATACTTGTGTTATCGCCTAGGGCGTGGCTTTACAGCCTTCACACGGATCGCCTTTACGGCAGTATGTCTGAACATGTTAGCAAATGCCTGATAATTCAAATGACAAAGCAAAGACTGCGGAGCGTACAAAATAAAATGTTACAAAAACATATAAACACCTAACCGATTACTATTTGGGTTTGAGGCGACATTGATGCGGCGAAGCTACAAGCTACATGCTACATGCTACAAGCTAGAGATAGCTTTATCAGGAAAAACACCGCTAAATAAAAACGTACAGCTTCAGAATTGGATGTGTCCTCACTGGCCTGGTCCCGGATGGTTGGTATTGATCCCGGGTTTAGCATTAGTTTGGAGGCATATCCGTGTTGGACTTGAGAGAAGTTAATAAACATGTCCGTCGTAAAATGTTTGGAACACACAAACACACAAATCTGCCGTGGTCTTCTGGCACATGTCCCTTGAAAATGAAGTCTAGCCACAGATTCATCCTGGCAAGAGCAGGCAAAACACAGATGTGACTGGGGTTGATTATTTAGCCTGCCGATAGCCTATATGCGAATGAGAGGTTTGGCAATGCACGTGGCCGTGGCTCATTCCCCTGATAGGTGGAGAGTTGACCAATAAGCCGAGGACTTCTCTGTGACGTAGAAAAGTGTTGAAATCTGGATACGTTTTTTTCAGATCCGTTGCAGCCCCTTTTTTAGAGATTTGGCGAAGGAGGAAAATAGAGAGGGTTGTGTTTTCTGACACTTGGTGAGTTCCCTGGAACACCGAGGACACATATTCATGTATAAAAGACGTACAAAGGTGCATTTTGCATGATAGGTCCCATTTAATTCAAGTCACTGAATGCAAGTACTTGCCTTAGCTTATTTTGTTATGAGATGATGATGTGAATTACTGTTCAAATTAGTTAATGTAATAATCATTTGGTTATTTTATGCATAGCCTAATGTTACATTTCTGTGCTTAAGAATGCCTTCAAGAGGAGACTGAAGCAGAGAGAGAGAGATCTGAAGGAGGCAGCTAAAAGGACTGCAACTTTGCAGAGCTGGATAAAAGGTGCCAGCAGGGCAGCTTCAGGTGAAGCACTGTGATTATGTCAAGCAACTACATACATTGGAGTACACTAATACAACCAATCAGTGATAAATGCAAAGCCTGTGTCTGTGCTGAGAGAAGTTCATGTTCTGTTGGGGGCTAACCCCAAGCCTCCAGTTCAGAGCACATTTGAGAGGCTGAACTGAACACAGGCTGAATAACGAATATAGCAGTTGGACATAAAAGTCAACTGAGTGTCACTTGCAATGAGTGATGTGTTCTTATTTCATTAACCTTTTACATTAACAACAAGTTAGAATTTTCAAAAGGTCTTGTGTTTTTTTTTCGGGAGGGGAGGACCTTTTTCAGTTTAGAGCAATAGCCCCTCCAAATGTCTGTGCACGTCCCTGTACTTTCGTATTGCAAGCTAAAAATGTCTATTTATCCCAAAGTCACAGCAACATAAAATGAGCACAATAAGCGTATAATGTAATAATAATAATCTGGCTTTCTCATGTTATATACAAATAGCCTCCACAGCAATCAAACAGTGTTGGGGTCAGCTGTCTCTGCGACACCTCAGCAGCCTCTTCACATGCGTGAACACCTCCTTTAACTTCAGTCCGTACACCACGGGGTTCAGTACAGTGGGTACTAGCATCATCAGGATGGAGGTGATGAGGGTGGAGTCAGATTCTCTGTTGCTCTGCAGGCGGCGGAGCAGCAGATCTAAGCAGACGCTGATGGAATAGTTAAAGAAGACGAGCAGGTGAGGAAGACAGGTTTGTAGAGCTTTGCTGCTGAAGCTACGTGAGCGCCGCAGACAGATGAAGAGGATCCTAGCGTAGGAGAAGAGCACGAAGGCGGTAGGCAGGCATATGATAACTGCTGTGAACAGCAGACCAAATATTCCACTCAGCTGCGCTTCAGCACCACCGCAGCTCAGGCTCACAATGCTGTAGATAATGCAGTAGACCCTGTTGAGCTGCACCCTGCAGAGCGGTAAGCGGCTCGCCAGCAGCGTTGTGACTCCCCCCCCAATTAAGGGCAGCATCCAGCAGAGAAGCAGCATCAGCACCACCTTGGCAGGAGTTACCAGCACAGCGTAGTGCATCGGGTGGCAGATGGACAGGTAGCGGTCAAAGGCCATGGCCGACAACAGCATGAAGCTAGCTCCACCAAGAGAGGAAACTAAGAAACCCTGGCACAGACACAAAGTCCGGGACACCTGCACCAAGCCGGCGCCGGACAGCAACAGGTCTGACAGAAGTTTGGGATAAGTCAGTGTGCTGACTGTGACAGAGTTCAGCAGAACTGATGCCACGAAGCAAACATGGGCCGGTGAAGAGCTCGCTGCGAACAGATGATATAAATCACCAGAGAGTCACTGAACAACACGAAGAGGTACAGAAACAAAAACACGAAGAATAAGAGCGAGCTATGGCCAGACAGCGAGGAGAAACCGACCAGCGTCAGGGACGAGGTCACGTTAAACCCTGCTGACGTCATGAGGAGACCCGAACAAACAACACGATGTGACCTCAGGTCAACACAACAACAACAGCAATAAGTCAGAACTAACCAACCTGTTGACATTATTTATGAAAACATTTAAATAAAGGATATAACATTAGTTTATATCACATTGACATATACAGTAGGAAAAATGAAACTGGAATATTTAGAACACACATTTATTTAACATTCATATTTAAAACGTGTATTCATAGAATATGAATTCACAGTTAATTAATCAGATACTAAAATATCTGCTTTAACATTAATGTATAAGTCAATGATAAATATCTATCATGAATCAGAAACAGTCGAAAGCATCATCGCAATGAACACGAAACATGAGGAGAAGCAGACCTGAATCCACCTGTTAAACAATCATGTTATTACATAACAGTAACATACACACACATAATGTCATTAACGACAATTTAAAGGATATATATATAATTAATCATGAACCCACAGAAACATCATCACAGGGAACTTAAAGAGAAACTGACCAGAATCCACCTATTCATCAAGAAGCAGACACATCACAGCGTGAAGAACATTAATACATATGACTTCAAAATAACATTTATAAGTGAAATATTGAACTAACATCATCACAAGGAACACGAAGGAAGAAGAGAAGCTGACCTGAATGCAGCCGGTGAAACATTAATAACATTATGCATCGACACAGTGAACCTTTGAATGTATGTGAACACGAAACACGAGAAACATGAGGAGAAACTGACATGAATCCACCTGTTAAAACAAAAGCATGAGAAAATAACAATTATTAAAGAGTGGTTATATGACATATATGTGAAATGAGTCATAAACCTGCAGACAATCATCACAATGAACACGAAACAAGAGGAGAAGCAGACCTGAATCCACCTGTTAAACAATCATGTTATTACATAACAGTAACATACACACATAATGTCATTATCGACAATTTAAAGGATATATATAATTAATCATGAAACCCACAGAAACATCATCACAGGGAACTTAAAGAGAAACGACCAGAATCCACCTATTCATCAAGAAGCAGACACATCACAGCGTGAAGAACATTAATACATATGACTTCAAAATAACATTTATAAGTGAAATATTGAACTAACATCATCACAAGGAACACGAAGGAAGAAGAGAAGCTGACCAGAGTGCAGCTGGTGAAACATTAATAACATTATGCATCAACACAGTGAACCATCGAATGTATGTGAACACGAAACACGAGAAACATGAGGAGAAACAGACATGAATCCACCTGTTAAAACAAAAGCATGAGAAAATAACAATTATTAAAGAGTGGTTATATGACATATATGTGAAATGAGTCATAAACCTGCAGACAATCATCACAATGAACACGAAACAAGAGGAGAAGCAGACCTGAATCCACCTGTTAAACAATTAAGTGAATATATACACAACATTAATATGTATAACATTAATTTAAAGAATATTAAAATATAATTCATCATGAAAACAGAGAAACATCATATGAGAAGAAAAAGACCAGAATCCACCTATTCATCAAGAAGCAGACACATAACAGCGTAAAGAACATTAATACATATGACTTCAAAATAACATTTATAAGTGAAATATTGAACTAACATCATCACAAGGAACACGAAGGAAGAAGAGAAGCTGACCTGAATGCAGCCGGTGAAACATTAATACAACATTAATGTAGATATGATGAAGCACGTACAGACAGAGACAGCATCTCAATGAACAAGAGGAGAAACTGACCTGAGTCCAGCTGGTGAAACATTAATATAACATAAATATAGATATGATGAAGCACGTACAGACAGAGACAGCATCTCAGTGAACATGAAGCTGTGAAGCTGCTTTTATCACCATCCTTCTTCCTCCGTGGAGCTCATTGTAAATTCATTAAAGGTCATCTGCCAATCACAAATATCTTGTTGTTTGGAATGGGAGGTTCTGAGAAGGCAATGTCAAGTTAATGTAAAACAGACATAATCATCTTATGGTCGCTGTGGTCTCAAGGTCTTAGGTGCCTCAAGGGGCGGTAACCCTCGAACCTCCTGGTGGACACCGGTGGTCAGGGAAGCCGTGCGACTGAAGAAGGAGGCCTTCAGGGATTTGTTATCCCGGGGGACTCCCGAGGCAGTTGCACGGTACCGACAGGCCCGAAGGGCAGCAGCCTCAGCCGTGGCCGAGGCAAAGCAGCGGGTGTGGGAAAAGTTCGGAGAAGACATGGAGAAGGACTTTCGGGCGTCACCAAAGTTGTTCTGGAAAACTGTCCGACACCTCAGGAGGGGGAAGCAGGGAACCATCCAAGCTGTGTACAGTAAGGATGGGACGTTGTTGACCTCAACTGATGGAGTGTTGGGGCGTTGGAAGGAACACTTTGAGGAACTCCTGAACCCGACAACTCCGCCCTCTATGTTAGAGGCAGAGTTGGAGTATGACGGGGGATCAACACCATTCTCCCGGAGGTCACTGAGGTCGTCAAACAACTCCACAGTGGCAAAGCCCCGGGGATGGATGAGATCCGCCCAGAAATGCTGAAGGCTCTGGGTGTTGAGGACAGATTCCTGTACATTTCAATCACTTTTGATGGGAGTATTCTGGTGTGGATGGAAATGCCCATATCTCCCTTAAATTCCCATTAATCTTACCCAGCTTTCACACACTAATTCATGGGTAATACAGCCATGTGCACCCTGTGTTTAAAGTAATTTTACCCGGCTTTTAAACACTAATTCCTGGCTAACAAAGTCCCCCTGCTCGGGTCGTCAAATGTGATTGAAATGGACAGATTCCTGTACATTTCACTCACTTTTGATGGGAGTCGTCAGTATATGGAGCTTATCCCATAATTCCCGGAGGTTCCAGGCCGAATTTGGAAGCTCATAGGCGGCCTGCCATGCGTCCCCACCCGTCGAAAGCAAAAAAAAGTAAAGAAAACGGTCAATTATATGTTAAAATAATCAAAAATGACGTTTTTGAAAATTCTGGAAAAACAGTGCCCACCGGGGGAGGGGAAAAGTCTTCGGCGCTTCGAAACGAAACGCCGGAGACTTTTGCACTCCCCCGTTGCAATTTACAACGGAGAAGGGAAACGAGACCTCCCCTCCTCCGTCCAAAAAATTCATTCATCTTTTCCAAGCTACCATCTGCACGAAATCGGAAACCCGGTTTTTGAGAGCACTTAGAAAAAAACGAGCTATAATCTCATGATGGGGAAATCATGGAGGAATGTGTCCGCCTCACAAGCACTTTGGATCGGATCAAATTGTTGCCTGGAGGACCCCTAATCATGGTTCTCAAACAACTTAAAGTTTTTGAACTGGTCTCTGGATGAATGCAAGAGGAGTTGTCACGGAATAACGAGACACTATTTTCGGCTAAAATGGTTGCCTAGAGGACCCCCAATCATGGTTCTCACACAACTTTAAGTTGTGAAACTGGTCTCTGGACGAACTCAAGGGGAGTTTTCACGGAATAACGAGACACTATTTTCGGCTAAAATGGTTGCCTAGAGGACTCCCAATCATGGTTCTCACACAACTTTAAGTTGTGAAACTGGTCTCTGGACGAACTCAAGGGGAGTTTTCACGGAATAACGAGACACTATTTTCGGCTAAAATGGTTGCCTAGAGGACTCCCAATCATGGTTCTCACAACACGTTAAGGGCGTTCTCCCCGGCAACCCGCCAGCAGATGGAAACACCCGCCTCTCCACCTCTTCCGAGGGACGAGGGACACCGGGGGTCTGCTGGAGGCTACTGCCGGTTCCTGCGCTCCACCGGGACCCTGACTCCAGCGCGGTGTGGCGGCCTCTCCCTGGCCGTCCACCGTGCGCCCTCTGGGTCCTCCTGGGGCAGGGGAGAGGGGTGCAATGCCTCCGGGCAGAATACTGTTATCCCCACGTTGTCGTACCTGAAACTGTCGGGTATCCTTTGTGAGAACCAGACTCTGGATGAACGTGAGGGGAGATTACAGGGATCTCTGCCCGCCTAACGAGTGCCTAAATGGGACACCGCACCGTGATGCAAATGAAAACAAACTCTGATTTGAAAATAAGCTGAGTGCATCTTTCGTGAGTCTTTTCACGCTTCCTTCTTTTCTACCCACAATTCTGGTGACATTTCCCGGTACCGAAATGCTCAGTAATACAGGTCGGATGGCGGTCCGTTGTCCGATCTGCAATAGCTCCTAGCGCGCCCTGAGCAAGCACCTGCAGAGGCACCATGGTGTGCGTAACTTGGATGAAAGAACAATTCTGCTGTTGTTGGCCAACGGACGGACCAACATTAGGCTCCATCCCTGTACCATTCTGGGATGCGAGTACCGCGGCACAAGGCTGGATCGCCACTTGGCCAGAGACCATGTTGAGCTGGCCCGGGAGGAACTACATGTGGTTCAAAATAAACTGAAAATGACAGTGGCCAAGAAGGAGCTTTATGCACTCCGAATGACACACCCCACCATAGCAATGATTACTGCTTGGGCTGTTGACATGGAGGACGACGACGACATACTGTCACAACCTCCACCCTTGTCCCCGGTGAACGAGTGTGGCAACCCCGACTGCAAAGAATGGAGGATGGAGGCAAATGCAGTGAGGGCTCAGCGGGACAGATATGCGTTGGAAGTGAAATCGCTTCGCTTCAAATTGCAAAAAAGGATAAAACACAAGCGACAGAGGATGGATCAGCGGGCCGGGGACATGCCAACAGCCCAAGCTGATGAGGATCAGCGGGCCGGGGACATGCCCGCGTTCGATGGCGAGGAACGAGAGCGGATCATTCTAAACAAACGGCCCCGAGCAGAGTCGACACCAACGAGGCTGTCCGAGTCGAAAGGTCCCTCCTGCAGCAAGTCCCCCACTGGCTCTCACACACATTCATCCAGCTCCTCAGAGCCTGCACCCATGCATACCGAGGCCTCGTCAACCTCCCCTCCCATTAATTCCCCCTGGTCACGGGGCAGGGGCCGGGGAAATATAATGAGAGACATCACATTCCCACGGATCATGGGTAAGTGTGTTGAATATGTGACAAATGCAGTCTCTGTAACACACCATGTGTTGTCATTAAAGTACTGTTTGTATTTCACAGAGGAGTATCTGCAAGGATACCGGGAGCACTATGCAGGTATCGACCCACCAGTGAGGCTCCAGGAAAACACAGTCTCCAAACTAAGCAGAGTGAAGTCATTCCTCAGTTTCATGGCTCACGGTTTCAATCGCCTGTCTGACTGGCTCTTTTTGAGGGATCTCAAGAGGATACGTGGGTGGTCCCGGAGCCTGATGAAGTCAAGCCTTCAAGTCACGACCTCCGACTTCTACATCAAGAATATATCCCACTTTCTCAAGTACATGGCCGACACACCGTGCAAGGGGAGCAGGCTCAGCCAAACCGACATGATTTTAATCAAACGGGAAGTAGTTGCCATCCTGAAGTCCCTGAAGACAAAGGTACTTATCCACCAGATGCAAGTGAAGCGTGACAAGATGAAAGGTCTGCCGAGCCACAACGACCTAATGACGTGCTTGACTTCGACGAGCACTCGCATCCCTCAGCTCCTGGATGTGATGGCCAGCAATCCGACTACCGCGACCCGGACCCTGCTCTATGGGTATATGACTCTTCATTGGAGCTGCATTTACGGCCACCGTCCGGGGGTCTACTCCAACATGACCAACGCCGAGGTCCGAAAGGCGGATACAACTGGCACTGCCTTCGGCTACCTGGTTCATGTGAGTGTAATTAAGTAATGCATTTATTCTGGCAGAATATGCATGATTGACACTGTATTGACACTCTCTAACTCTGTCATAACAGGTAAGCAACCACAAGACGGCTAACGCGTTCGGGGAAGCGCAGCTGTACCTCACCGTGGAAGAATTTGGATGGATGAAGAGGTGGCTGGAAATCAAGGGTACGCTGACCTGCACCCAGAGCCGTTACTTCTTATACACAGAGGGGAAGAACCCGTTCAGGAAGCTTGCCTCCTCCCTGAGGTTGGCATGGGCTGATGTGGGGCTCCACGGTCCCATTAACTTCACTGACCTCCGCACAGTCCACGCCGATAATGCGAAGAGGTTTCAAGACAGAGGCAACCGCCAAAGAGTGAGTGATTTCATGTGTCACAACACTGCAACTGCGGACAAATTTTACGCGAATAATCCTTCTTTGAAGGAGGCTGCGGACATTCGGTTACTCTTCACAGAGTCACTGCAAGCAGCGGCCGCGGAATCGACAGCAGCAGCAGCAGCGGGAAATGAATACACTTTTGCGGGTAGTGACATCGACAGTGACAGCTCTGGAGAGGAGCACAGCCCGGCTCCCTACCAATACATGTCAATGCTGGGCGAGCGAAGAGGGACCAGTCACTGGCCGAAAACAGCCCCTCAGACATGGGTGAAGAGAGGGTGCCATACTCTGCCCCAACTTCACCCACTCTTGTCTGTGATCAACTTGTAAATATGCAGTGTGTTGTTGTTATCACTCCCCTTGTACATACGTTATATCAAATGTGAATGTTATTTATCTAAATAGTGTAAATAAAGTTTGTTAAAATCACTAAGTCTTCTGTTTTTAAAGCCCACTATGGGTAGTTTTCCATTAATATCCCCAGGGCCACGATATCTGGAAGTGTGAACCTCCAGCAGGGCAGGTGGTGCTGTGAAGAAGGCCGACTATGAGTGTCGATGGTCGGACGGTAAAGCACCGCAAAATACAGCTACATGGACCCCGTACACTAGGTAGACCGCGTCCGGTCGTGAGTGTCCAACCAGTGTACCCTCTGGTCCATAGGGTATGTCTATATAACCGACTTCCAGCTCTGCATTGAAGTCTGATACATGTACCCCGTACACTGAGTAGACCGCGGCCGTTCGTGAATGTCCAACCAGTGTACCTTCTGGTCCCTAGGGTATGTAATGTGTACCACATCCATGTGCACCCTGATTTTAAAGGAAATTAACCGGGGCTTTCGACACTAATTCCTGGGTTGCTCGGGTCGGATGCAAATGCCCATATCTCCCTTAAATTACCATTAATCTTCCCCATCTTTCATACACTAATTAATGTGTACCGCAGCCATGTGCACCCTGATTTTAAAGAAAATTAACCGGGGCTTTCGAGACTTATTCCTGGGTAAAATAGTCCCCCTGCTCGGGTCGGATGCAAATGCCCATATCTCCCTTAAATTGCCATTAATCTTCCCCAGCTTTCACACACTAATTCATGGGTACCACAGCCATGTGCACCCTGATTTTAAAGAAAATTAACCGGGGCTTTCGACACTAATTCCTGGGTAACAAAGTCCCCCTGCTCGGGTCGGATAACCGTCTTCCCGCTATGCATTGAAGTCCGATACATGGACCCCGTACACTAGGTAGACCGCGTCCGGTCGTGAGTGTCCAACCAGTGTACCCTCTGGTCCCTAGGGTATGTCTATATAACCGACTTCCCGCTATGCATTGAAGTCTGATACATGTACCCCGTACACTGAGTAGACCGCGGCCATTCGTGAATGTCCAACCAGTTTACCTTCTGGTACCTAGGGTATGCAAGGGAAACTGATACATCATTTTGATAAGAAACACTCCAGTGTTTCAGCTCCCTCCATAGACTGTATACTGTATAGAGGCTCCATCACACTTACTCTAAATGAGCACTAATTCCTAAAGATGTTTTGAGCCTGCAAAACACTATCCTACTCAATGAGAAGATTATAATGACCAACAGTCAGTGGTTGCCTTTGTGTTCTGCTGTAATCCATTATTAAATATGATTCTTTATGACTACAAAGAGACTCAAAACAACAACAATTTGAACAAAAAGACCGCAAAGAGACTTAATATGACGACAAATTGAAACTAAATGTTTACAAAGAGGCGCAGTGGCTCAGTCTGTAGGGACTTGCTCTTGGAACCCAAGGGTCACGGGTTCATGTCCCAATTGGACCGGAAAAAAAATTGGAGTGAGCTGGAAGCTGGAGAGGTGCAGTTCACCTCCTGGGCCACTGCCGAGGTGCCCTTGAGCAAGCCGCCTAACCTCGAAACTGCTCCCTTGGCGCCGGATGACTGGCAGACTCTCTGCTATGGTTGTGTTCGTGCATGTATATCCTCCTGAGGGATTAATTAAGTATGTCTTCTTCTTCAAAATGAGACATTAACTTCAATGAGATGAAAAACTTTAAAATATATGTTTAACACCGCGTATCGCCGCTCCACTCCGCGCCTGTGCTACCGGCGGAGATGTAAAGTGGATTAAATAGCCGGTGTAACGCGGTGGGATTACCTTCTCTACTGTGCTGTGCTGCTGTAGCTGAGGCCTGCTCCACCTTGCTCCGGGAACAGCGTGGATACTGTTGTGCTGGACTGGGAGAATGGCGGGCGTCGTGTTTCTGCTGTGCCTTTTCTTGGCTGTGCTGGACAAGGAGAGGATCGCTAGTCGTCCTGAACAATCTACTGGATTCGGGTATGTTCTGCCGCCCGCTGTGGACGTCCCCTGTACAGTTTCGGAGGTGTTGCACAAACAATTGCTGGTTGCACTGTCGCGGACATTCATTTCGGAAAATGTTTGTCTTTCTCACATGCCTGCCACGATGGTCCTTCAGATTTGTTTTTTAAACTCTAATCTCACTTTCGCGAAGTTTGCTGGTGACTCTAGAACAGCTGACAATGTATGTGTGTTGATTAAGAGGAAAAGGTGCTTGGTATTTTTATTGTTGTTACTATCAGGAAATGTACGGCCAAATCCAGGTCCACCGAGCAGTATGAGTCAAATAGCTACTCCTGCTGATTTTACATCTAGATCTGGGCTAGGTTTAATTCATTTAAATGTGCGTAGTCTGTTACCAAAATTAGATTTTGTCCGTATCTGGGCGAGTTCGACTGATGAAGGGACGAAACAATCCCTGGTTATCTGCTGAGCTGTCCAGTCTCCTTCATGAGAGAAATAATGCTTGGGCTAAGGCTAGGAGATCAGGCTCAGAGGTAGAGTGGCTGCGTTTTAGGCAGCTAAGAAATAGCTTCACATCTCAAATAAAAAGGGCTAAATCAAAGTACTATTTGTCGGTTACCACAGAAAACCTGAATAATCCTAGGAAATTTTGGAAAGCCATAAAATCGATTTCCACTGGTGATATCCCAAATGAGCTACCTCCGTGCCTCACCACAGCATCTGGCTCTATATCAGACAGGGCTACTATGCTCAATTGCTTTAATGAACATTTTGTGTCTTGTGGCTCTCTGTTTGGCTGTGTGGCTCCTGTGAACGCTCCAACCCTTGACTCTGAACAACGTGGTCTGGAAAACCCTTTCAGTTCTACTCCTTTAACTGTTGGTATTGTTCATGAAGCATTATCCAAGTTAGATCCTAGGAAACCGGCCGGCCCGGCCAACGTAGAACCTTTCTTTTTAAAGATAGCTGCAGATTTTATTGCTCCACCTCTTACTTCTCTTTTTAACCTCTCCCTCAGCACGAACACAATTCCAAAAGTATGGAAGTCTGCTCATGTCTTGCCTTTACTGAAAGGAGGGGAGGCAACTATTTTAAATAACTATAGGCCAATCTCTAAATTGTCAGTTCTGGCTAAGGTGCTCGAACGCTTAGTGGGTGAACAAGTAAAGGAGTTTTTATGTATAAATGATATCCTGTCTGAGCATCAGTCAGGATTCAGAAAGAAACACAGCACCATCACTGCCACGATGAAAGTGGTAAATGACATTACTACTATTTTAGATAATAAGCAGAGTTGTGCAGCTCTGTTTGTTGACCTTTCCAAAGCGTTTGACACCGTTGATCATCGCATTTTAAAGCAGAGGCTACTCAGTATTGGCCTATCCAGCAATGCAGTTGTTGGTTTGTGAACTGCCTCTCTGAAAGGTCCCAATGTGTTCATTTTGATGGACTGTCTTCTGAATGGTTAAACATTTCTAATGGTGTACCACAAGGTTCTGTTTTAGGACCACTTTTATTCTCCATATATATTAACAGCGTAGGTGATAATGTGGATGAAGCTACTTTACATTTGTATGCGGATGATACTGTGATGTACTGTGCAGGTCCCTCCATTCAGGAGGCTGGTGTTACATCACAGGCTGCTTCTAACACTACTCAGACTCAGCTCTCTGAACTAAAGCTTCTTCTAAATGTGGATAAAACCAAGGTCATGCTCTTTTCAAAAGCTAGAAAGACACCAGAACCTGTTTTAGATATTGTAACTACGCAAGGAACAAAACTTGAAGTTGTTGCCTGTTACAAATACCTGGGTATCTGGCTTGATGATTGTCTCTCTTTTAAACTTCATGTCAATAACCTGCTTAAAAAATTGAGGGTTAGGCTAGGGTTCTTCTACAGGAACAAGTCCTGCTTCTCGCTTGAGGCCAGGAAAAGGCTCTGTGACCTTTGACCTGTGCTGGACTCTGGGGATCTGGTCTATATGAATGCACCTTCCAATTGCCTGAGCAAATTGGATGCTGCGTATCACAGTGCTCTGAGATTTGTCACAAATTGTAAAGCGCTTACACATCACTGTACACTGTATACCAAGGCAGGTTTACCATCACTCTCTGTACGGAGGCTCAGTCACTGGTACACGTTTATCTGTACAGCTTTGTTGGGTAAACTCCCGTATTATATCTGCTCTCTGATCACACAGAGAGTTGCAAGCAGCTATTGTCTGAGGTCACATGATGTGGTCTTGTTAGATGTGCCAAGAGCAAGGACTGTCTCAGGTGAGACAGCTTTTATGTGCGCAGCTCCACTTGCTTGGAACAATCTTCAGCAAGAATTGAAACTGAGCAATCTCATTCCTCTGCATGTCTTTAAAGCTAGGGTAAATGAAATGCTTGCTGATACAATGGGCACTTGTAAATGTCTATAACTATGTATCCTGTAAATATAATGTATAATGTCCTTTATTGTTTTATGTTTCATGTGGAACCTATATGCTGCAGGTCTCCCTTGAAAAAGAGACATATGATCTCAAGGGACCAATCTGAATAAATAAAGGTTTGAAATGAAATGAAATGAAAACTTGCAGTAGAACACAGTCCCTTTTCTAACACACTTTGTTCTGCGAGGGTGGTGGTTGAAAAAGCTTTTGGACCAAGGCGTTGTTCATTAAAGCTATTACGTTGACCTTAGTTATAACCATATGCCTGACATTGTTGCAGCTTGTTGCATTTTATATAAACATATAAAATAAGACACCGATACTGTTTTCCTCAATGAACATTTAGAGAACATTAAATATTCAGGGCTCCTCTCCCTCAGGGGCCTCTCCCTCAGGGCTCGCACCTGTGAGAAGGTATGCTACATTGTTTCATGCAGCGTGAGAAAGGGAGAGGTTCCCGTGTCTGTGTGTGATGTACATTCCTGCTTTTTTTACTTCTTGCACAACAATTATTTCTCAATGTTCTTCCAATGAAACTGTCAGGGTGTGTGACTTCCACAGAACTGATACAAACACCCGCACCTGTGTGTGTGTGTGTGTCAATCAATCACTCAATCAATCAATGTTTATTTAGAGCCCAATATCATCATGTAGTCCACTACCTGATGTTATGACCAAACATTTTGGTTTCATTTCAAAGATATAAAAACCCAAAAGGCACCCGATTCAGAGAATACTCAGAATTCTGCATACTGTAAGTACTTAAATATAATTAAGTACACAAATAACATCAGCCATCTCTCAGAGTGCTGAAGATGAGCTGCAGCAACACGTCTCAACATGTGTCCGTACTCAGAGCTGCTAGATTGAGCTGCTGTGACGGAACATGTAGGAGAACAAGAACCAACCTGAGCTCACCAGAATGCGTGACTCCACCACGACTCCCTTACACCACAATGCGTGGTGGAGTCACGAACTTTGTTACATTTACGTGTCTGCACCACGCAAACAACCCCAATGTAAAGTGAATGAGGCTCCTTTGTCGTGGTGCACACACACATTCTACAACGTCCCGCAGTGAGCTTTTATTCTATAACACGTGTTTTAAATCTACTTTACTTTTAATCACCTTCACTGAATTTCATTCAGGTGCAACTAAAGTCTGATTTAAGGGTTGTTTATATTTCACATCATTAATCCAAATCTGTAAAGTAACTAAAATAAATGTAGTGGAGTAAAAATACAAGGTTAACCTTAAAGAAAGCCCTCAGGATTATAAAAGACCCCATCACCCCAGGCACAAACTGTTCTGTCTGCTGCAGTCTGGCAGGCGGTACCACAGCATCCGGACTAAAACCACCAGACAGAGACAGCTTCATCCCACAGGCTCTACCAGGCCTATTCAAATGGCGGCCCGCGGGCCAGATGCGGGCCCAGAACCAACTCCCGAGTGGCCCAGCTAGCCTCCCGTTGCCAAATTCCTACACTAGTACAGACCATGAACGCAACACTCCGCGTTGCAGAGAAACCACTAAATCACAACGCAGCACTTTTTTGAAAGTGCATCAAGTGGTGCTAGCATAGGCGGCGCGTGAGGCTCAGGTTTGGGAAGGCTAAATAACTTTTTTTTACCTGACGCTGCCCGCCTCCGGTGTCTATATAAATCAAATCAAATCAAATGTTATTTATATAGCACATTTATAAACGACTTTGGGTCCAGCCAATGTGCTGTACATACAGTGGCGGTTCTAGAACATTTTACATGGGGGGGCAAAGGGGAGGCAAGGGGTCATGCCAGGGTGGCATGGGAGGGCGGACAGTACGTGGTATTTTATACTGTATATAACCTATTTATTGTTAATTCATGCCCTAACACAAGTGTTCCTAATGCACAAGAGAAACAAGGTGTTCAGACAAACAATCGGGTGCCCTTTGAGTCCCCCAAGCTTACCTCAACCATTTTAAATAAAAGGAAACTACAAAATGTATTTTAAAGCAATGAATTAATGGAACAGGTTGCATTACAATGTAAAACTAAATATATATTTTGTTTTAAAAAAAAATGGTTGTCTTAGACAGACATATTTGCATGTCCTCACTAAGCATTATTACATATTAATTTAATATTAAACAAATCAAAATGGCCAATTATCCCAAAATGTTGCTGCTAATATAATAATCCTATGCTTGTCAACTTTCACTGATCAAAAAGAAATTCTGAAAAAATACTTGAATTATCTATGAAATTGCAATATTGTCCCTCAGTTTGTTTCAACCCCGTCACGTCACACCATTTACCCTCCTAATAAAATAATGGATCAGTCCGTGTGTGATCTGCAGGGAGGGTCAGTCCATGTGTGATCTGCAGGGAGGGTCAGTCCATGTGTGATCTGCAGGGAGGGTCAGTCCATGTGTGATCTGCAGGGAGGGAATTACATCACACAAGTGTCAGTTTCTTCTCTTACCTATATTTCAGTTTTTGTATTTTCAGATTGAGATTGACAAGCTCAACATTTCAACTCTGTTGTATGAATTAATAATAGTAAATAATTAATAGTTTTGCAAAATATTACAATGTTGTAATGTCCTTGACTTCCATGGTGCCATATCTTAGCTAAACAAGGTCTCATGCCTACTTTTTGTCAAAAACTTCAACTTCATTTTTTCAAGGAAATTCCTCGTAGGCCTAATTATTTATATGTTGAGCCTGAGGTGGGAACATGTTGTCCACTACCTGATGATTTTTCAAAGATATAAAGACCCAAAAGGCACCCGAATCAGAGAATACTCAGAATTCTGCACACTGTAAGTACTTAATTATAATTAGGTACACAAATAACATCAGCCATCTCTCAGAGCGCTGAAGGTGAGCTGCAGCAACACGTCTCAACATGTGTCCGTACTCAGAGCTGCCAGATTGAGCTGCTGTGACGGAACATGTAGGAGAACAAGAACACACCATGTGGTCCAGCTGGAGTCTCCTCTGCCTCCTGACCCTCTCTCTGACACTTCCTCTTCCTCATGTCTTCTTCTCCTTCACTAATGCCTTCATCTCCTCCTCTTCCTCATGTCTTCTTCTCCTTCACTAATGTCTTCATCTCCTCCTCTTCCTCCTGCTCTGACCCTCCTGGTCTCTTCATCTCCTCTTTTCTAACACACTTTGTTCTGCGAGGGTGGTGGTTGAAAAAGCTTTTGGACCAAGGTGTTGTTCATTAAAGCTATTACGTTGACCTTAGTTATAACCATATGCCTGACATTGTTGCATTTTATATAAACATATCAAATAAGACACCGATACTGTTTTCCTCAATGAACATTTAGAGAACATTAAATATTCAGGGCTCCTCTCCCTCAGGGCTCGCACCTGTGAGAAGGTATGCTACATTGTTTCATGCAGCGTGAGAAAGGGAGAGGTTCCCGTGTCTGTGTGTGATGTACATTCCTGCTTTTTTTACTTCTTGCACAACAATTATTTCTCAATGTTCTTCCAATGAAACTGTCAGGGTGTGTGACTTCCACAGAACTGATACAAACACCCGCACCTGTGTGTGTGTGTGTGTGTGTGTGTGTGTATGTGTGTGTCAATCAATCAATCAATGTTTATTTATAGCCCAATATCACAAATGTTACATTTGTCTCAGTGGACTTCACAGTTTGTACAGAATATCAGTATGACAATACGACACCCTCTGTCCTCAGACCCTCTGTCCTCAGACCCTCTGTCCTTAGACCCTCACATCGTACAAGGAAAAACTTCGAGAGAAAACCCACAGTTTAAAGGGAACATGGGAGAAAGTTCAGGGAGAGCAACAGAGGAGGGATCCCTCTGTTGGTCACATACGTGAGCAACAGATGCCGTGTGTAAATGCAAGAGATAATACATTTGCAACATAGGGAGTTCAGATGTTTGGAAATGCATGTGTCTGTGATAAGAAGATGAATCCACGAGGATATCAACAATCCTGTAGGAGCCATCAGGGAAGTAGTATGGTGAGAGTCTGGCAGGACCGCAGAGACAGGTTCAGCCATGACTCGAAGTCAAGGGCTCAGATCCAGTGCTCAGGATAGAGGATCCAGGACTCAGGATAGAGGATCCAGGACTCAGGATAGAGGATCCAGGACTCAGGATAGAGGGTCCAGGACTCAGATCCAGTGCTCAGGATAGAGGATCCAGGACTCAGGATAGAGGATCCAGGACTCAGATCCAGTGCTCAGGACTCAGGATTCAGGACACACGACCACAGCAACATGATTAGCTTCGACTCAGGATCCCGCCGTAGATATGGACACACAAAAGAGATTTGGGGGAAGCTGGGTTATTCGGAACATGAGTACACAGGTACAAACAGCCAGAAAGACGGAGTAAGGTGCCCTTCTCAACAGTCCAAGCCTATAGCAGATAGACTAACGTGTCTACGTACATGCACTCCCTTAGGATAGGTTGAGGGAAAAGGGTAGCAAGTAAGAAGTAGGAAGCAGAGCTGGAGAGGCACGCAGGGAGAGAGGTCCCCACTGGAACCTGAATTGGTTAGAGGTATAGGAGTAGGTCAGTGGCTACATTCCACACTCCCTGTGCCGGGCTAGGCCTTCTCTGCAACCTGTTACCCTCTAATACAGGCCTATTCAAATGGCGGCCCGCGGGCCAGATGCGGCCCAGAACCAACTCCCGAGTGGCCCAGCTAGCCTCCCGTTGCCAAATTCCTACACTAGTACAGACCATGAACGCAACACTCCTTGTTGCATAGAAACCACTAAATCACAACGCAGCACTTTTTTGAAAGTGCATCAAGTGGTGCTAGCATAGGCGGCGTGTGAGGCTCAGGTTTGGGAAGGCTAAATCACTTTTTTTACCTGACGCTGCCCGCCTCCGGCGTCTATATAAATCAAATCAAATCAAATGTTATTTATACAGCACATTTATAAACGACTTTGGGTCTAGCCAATGTGCTGTACATACAGTGGCGGTTCTAGAACATTTTACATGGGGGGGCAAAGGGGAGGCAAGGGGTCATGCCAGGGTGGCATGGGAGGGCGGACAGTACGTGGTATTTTATACTGTATATAACCTATTTATTGTTAATTCATGCCCTAACACAAGTGTTCCTAATGCACAAGAGAAACAAGGTGTTCAGACAAACAATCGGGTGCCCTTTGAGTCCCCCAAGCTTACCTCAACCATTTTAAATAAATGAAACTACAAAATGTATTTTAAAGCAATGAATTAATGGAACAGGTTGTTTTACATTACAATGTAAAACTAAATATATATTTTGTTTTAAAAAAAAATGGTTGTCTTTGACAGACATATTTGCATGTCCTCACTAAGCATTATTACATATTAATTTAATATTAAACAAATCAAAATGGCCAATTATCCCAAAATGTTGCTGCTAATATAATCCTATGCTTGTCAACTTTAACTGATCAAAAAGAAATTCAGAAAAAATACTTGAATTATCTATGAAATTGCAATATTGTCCCTCAGTTTGTTTCAACCCTGTCACGCCACACCATTTACCCTCCTATTAAAATAATGGATCAGTCCGTGTGTGATCTGCAGGGAGGGTCAGTCCATGTGTGATCTGCAGGGAGGGTCAGTCCATGTGTGATCTGCAGGGAGGGTCAGTCCATGTGTGATCTGCAGGGAGGGTCAGTCCATGTGTGATCTGCAGGGAGGGAATTACATCACACAAGTGTCAGTTTCTTCTCTTACCTATATTTCAGTTTTTGTATTTTCAGATTAAGATTGACAAGCTCAACATTTCAACTCTGTTGTATGAATTAATAGTTTTGCAAAATATTACAATGTTGTAATGTCCTTGACTTCCATGGTGCCATATCTTATCTAAACAATGTATCATGCATACTTTTTGTCAAAAACTTCAACCCTGTTACATTTTTTCAAGGAAATTCCTCGTAGGCCTAATTATTTATATGTTGAGCCTGAGGTGGGAACATGTAGTCCACTGCCTGATGTTATGACCAAACATTTTGGTTTCATTTTTCAAAGATATAAAGACCCAAAAGGCACCCGAATCAGAGAATACTCAGAATTCTGCATACTGTAAGCACTTAATTATAATTAAGTACACAAATAACATCAGCCATCTCTCAGAGCTGCTAGATTGAGCTGCTGTGACGGAACATGTAGGAGAACAAGAACCAACCTGAGCTCACCAGAATGCGTGACTCCACCACGACTCCCTTACACCACAATGCTTGGTGGAGTCACGAACTTTGTTACATTTACGTGTCTGCACCACGCAAACAACCCCCATGTAAAGTGAATGAGGCTCCTTTGTCGTGGTGCACACACACATTCTACAACGTCCCGCAGTGAGCTTTTATTCTATACAACGTGTTTAAAATCTACTTTATAGCTTGTAGTAACTCACGGGAGGCTTCTTTTATTTTATTTGTATTCATAATTATTTTTATTTTTCGTCAGAATGTAAAAATTACATTAGTTACGATTCAAATTTGTGTTCTCAAAAAACAGTGCATTGTGTGTAATGCAACTGTGATTTTTATTAAATTAGTTAGTTTTTAAGGAAGGCCAGAGCTTCAGCTGTGTCAAATAGATTGTTCCCTTTAGTTAACGTTATTTAAAAGATAAAGATCATGTACCCTGTATTGTATTATGTATTGTATTGTATTATTATTATGTATTATCGTTTTTAAAGGAGAAATATTTAAATAGTAACTTATTATAGATTTGAACCTAAGGGCAAACAACGGTATAGTTTTCTTTCTAAATGATGAGTTAAATTTTCGCCATTGCATTTGGTAGCAGTTTGGCTTTACCAAAAAACAGCTCAAGAATAAGTATGGATATCAGAACGTGGGTTTATAATAAAAAACAAAACACCAGAGACCCCAGCAGATTCGATCCGAAGCAGCCCCAGCTGATGATAATGAATGATGGCCATGGGTTGGTTGGCCGACTGATGCCAGAGAATAGAAGAACATCTAAGTTCTTTGCTAACGCTGTCTCAAATGGCATATTACTTTTTGTAGTTGTAGTAGGTACCTACTTCAGCTGCACTTGCAAAGTATGTTGCATGCATTTTTGCCATACTGCATTTGACATGGTTTTGGGATACGCCTAATCTTTTTCTGGCTTATTGTTTAGCTATATATAATAATATAGTAAATATCTTGAGACGCCGGCTGCCTCCCCTGCCACTTACCTCACCGCACGTCACCGCTACTGACACTTTGACAAACTGATTAAAGGGACTGACGAAATGTGCTCCTCGTTCAGAATAATATTTTTGGGGAACTCACTAAAATATGTAATATATTCACAAAGAGAGGCACCTGGACCCATCATAACCTACGTTACTTAATCTACACATATAATACATTAGACATTTGCCAGGAACCGCAAAACCTGTGAACCAACTATTCATCTCTTGAGAAAATTAGGACGGATCCCAACAATCCTAGCCATCATATTCAAGACAAGCAACAACATGATGAAGAATGTTTACTCTGCATCGCCCCACACTTGCTACTCCAATAAACAAAGCCTTTCTTTTCCACGAACCAATGGCAAGAAGCATCGAAATCATGGGTGTGTTCTGATAAAAGTATAAATGTTTGAGCATCATCTGGGATCATCACCATTCCCACATTTCCCAGCTCTTCAAACCAGGTGAGGAACAATCATAGTAGTTCTAATACAAATTATTATCATTATGATTTGCATTATTGTATTATGTACAAACTAGCAAATAAATGTGTATTACCGTTCCTTCCCACTCTGATTTGTATGGTGTGTCTCAGTTGACTGATCAAAACCAGCTTTTCAATGAAAGTGTTTCTCCAATATCTGATGTAACATTGAAATTGCGTGCGTACTTAAGACAGCCAGCATAATCAGTGTAAAACCACTGGATACAAAGTTAGAAGGACATCACAGTGTAGGAGATGCATACCATTTATACAGCAAGGCGAGTTTGGAAAAGCGCGGGTCAGGTGAGCAACTACTTTCCAAGTATTTTAGTAGGTTATAAAAAGCACAACTCAAATTGTGCAAGTTTCCGTCAACTGTAAGATAAAAACAACAAAGCCTGTGAAATGTATTAACCAATGACAAGAACCCTCAGTATTATGGGTGGAGCCTGCCTGAAGCATACATTTTAGAGCATCGTCTTTGATTATAAACATTCATATACAGACTTGTTGAAACTACTTGCTTGTGCTTTCAGATTATCTTCACCAACACTCAAATATCAAATAAGGTGAGCCATAATTCAATATTTGTTTGTAATAGAATACCCTGTGCTGACTACTCAAAATCATTTACATAAATACAAAGCACGTTATGTTATTGTTTAGATCACTGCTAACCAGTTCAAAGGGTCACCCCTTAAATAATTGCCAGCCTAGGAATTATGCATCATGTGTTAAGATCCCCTTGGTTGGGCTTATTCTGCCACTTAATGCTACGATTTCTTCGGCCGACATACTTTTACAGCAATGCCGGCTTAGCCAGAAATGGAATAGAATTAGAATAAATAGAATTAAAGGATTGTGCTTTTCTTCACAACAAACTGAAGAAACGGTGATCAAATGCGTCCATTGGGCAAAGTATGGCTAGTCCCCTACTGGCCAGAATTATAGCAATGCCGGCGCCACATTTTGCAGTTTCTACAGTACATTGAGATACCCAAATTACATTCTTCAAGGGACAGTTAGCTCCCCATTTTCCACCAACAAGAACCTAGAGCCAGTTCAGTGCTAGAGCCTGTTTATCTTGGTTCAAGTAGTGACCCTTCGATGACTTAATGAAGTGGCTCTAGCCCCGTTTGAACTGAACCTACTTTTTTAACTTCTAGTGCCTCTTACCCATTTTGTACTTATTCAAAGATGTGCTTGCATGCTCTTCTTCCAAAGCAGCATCCCCCTTGCATTTTTCCATTTTTGGCAGTGAAATAGTGGAATAGTTGAAATGTTGCCCAATTGCAGTGCTTACCAATCGCAATGCCGGCCGTCCAATCAAAGTTTAAAATACTAATATTAAAACATTACCCTTGGAAAAAATTGTATATTTAATATTTTCCAATAAAGTTATTTAAAAAATGCTGCTCTTTTTTAAATTGTGTGTGACTCATCTTCCTAGCTAATGTAAGGAAGAAGGTGGGGGGACTAGCTTTTTGTCGAACAGAGAGAAGCATGTGGGAGATCATGAGTAGTAGTAGTCAAATACAGCTACTCTACAAATTTGTTTCTATCATTGCTCATTCAAATAACTAACTACAATATGTGTTTCGCATTGTAACATGACTCTGAAGCGGTGCTTGGTCTTAAACCAGCAAAGAATTGGGGCCACCATGGAACCCGTTTTCCCGGCCAAGAGCCGGTTCTTTGGCGGTGGAAAAGCAATGAACAGGTTTGAGATTAGGCTCCAAACTAACTCTGGAACTGCTTTGGTGGAAAAGGGGTATGAGCTGCTAAAACAATATATGTTGTTGTTTGTGCTAAATTAAGTAAGTATATGGACAACAAGTTTGGGTAGTAGTATCAAGTGAAATTCCCGTCATTTTTGGACCATTTAATTTGTTTATTCACTGTGTACCGTAATGCCTATAGATCATTGCGCAAACCAAATTCAGAACCAAAAAGGCTTTTCCCGCAGGCTAGAAAAAGCTGCAGTTTAAACAATTCTGAAAATGTTTTCAATCACGCATTAGCGAGACAATTTCTCAACTAATTTGACACTCTAAAAAGCTACGTTTTCCACTCCAGCCTACAGTTTTAGTTTAGGCCAGCCCATTATACACCCTATATGGGGGGTTTCCAAAATAAGTAGCACTCCTTCCTCGTGCATGGGATGTGAAGCCGTGAGCCATCCGGTATCACAGCAGGAAGACTGGAAGGAGCAGAGCTTATAAGGCCAAGGCATATTGGAATGCTTAATTGCAATAAATTGATAAATATTCAATAAACAATTACTATCCTGACTCAGAAAAATAAAAAGATCAAAAATCGTCTTTAAAGTGTTTCTCCAATATCTGATGTAACAATGAAATTGCGTGCAATTCCATGCTGAAAATCTAATTTTCTTGACATTTTAAACACATTAGTTAAATATTTAAAGCAGTGGTATTTAACTGAACATTTCCATTTCAGATCTTATCTAAAACCTGCAAGATGGCTTATCCAACAACCGTGCATAAAGTCGGTGGCAACGGTGGTAGCTCGTTTTCCTTGACTGGAGAGAGTACTGGAGCCACGCTAAAGCAGATTAATGTGTGGGTAGGAGAATCGACGGTGAAGGCTGTCCAAGTCTTCCTCACAGATGGAAGGAATGGACTTTTTGGGAAACGATCTGGTTCTAGTCAAGAGTATATATTTCAGCCTGGGAGTGTTTCACCTCTCTGTCGCTGTGGGGGAATGGAGCAGGTACTCGTCTAGGGGCCTTAAAATTCAAGACAAATCGTTCCGGAGAGTTCTTTGCCAAAATGACCAGCTGGGAATTGAAGACAGAATACCCCATAGATGTTGGCTCTGGAATCTGCTTCGGGGTTCTTGGAATGTGTGGCGGTGACGTTGACAACATGGGCTTCATGTTCCTCAATGCTGTCAAGAAAACCGTTTTGATGGACGTCAACTACCCAACACTGAGCCAAGTTGTACCGCAGGTGACTGTAGAAGAAATCAAATCCATCATCTACAACAACAACACCTCAGCCGACCAAGAAAACAAGATTGAATCCTCCAAGAAGATTACAAAGATGTCCTCTTGGAGTGTGACCAACCGCATGGAGGCAACTTTGAGTATAGAAGTGAGTGCAGGAATTCCAGAGGTAATGGATGTTAAAACTGGATTCAGCTTGACCGTGGGTACAGAGAGCTCTTACCATCTGGAAAACACTGACGAGAGAACGGAGACGGTAAGCTTTGCCATATGTGTTCCTGCAGGAAAGAAGGTGAAAGCTGAAATTACAATCGGTCGAGCCACGATTAACCTGCCTTACACTGGCACTGTGCAAATAACCTGCAATAATGGCAGCGTGCTTCAGTATGACACCAGTGGTGAATACAAAGGTCTTACCTACACCGATATCAAACAAATTCTTACAGAAGTGTAGAACAAACAACGAAAGCAATGTACATGTACATGCTTGATTGCCTTTGCTTTTTACTGTACCATGATTATTTTACTTCATTGTTGGGAACATCAAATACATTTGACTCTATCACTGCATTTGTACTTTAAGTTACTTATTACTTATTGGTTAGTTAATGACTTGTTGTTTTAAGAACTTGCCCTGAAATAAAATGTTTGTTGTACACGTTCTTAGCAGCAATGAGATTTTTTTTACAGATTTTAATATCATATTATTACAATTAATTTGGCTTGTAGCGGTAGACTTCATCTTATATGCGCTGTGGAGTCTATTTTTATATAACATTACAAGATTCTTATTATTACATTATTTGCTTATTGTGCTCATTGTATGTGCTGTGACTTAGGCATAAATGGATCCAATCACCCCACCCCACAAGTTTTGATGGGGTGGACAGGAACGAAGGGAAAAGTCACATGAGAAAGTGTTTAGCTTGCAATATTGAAGGTAGCAAGGTTGAGTGCAGAGACTGAGGGAACACAAAGAGGTAGTCAGAACAGCACATCGCACCGGCCTTCACTTTGTATGGGAGCCGCAGAGCTAGGAAGCAACATTATGGTTTCCAGCTATATCTGAAGAAATGTTAGAGAAACAAATGAGTATGATGGTGCCAGAGTAGGGAGGGACTTCCACAGGCCGGCCGAATGCTGATTGGAGGATCGTGTTGCCAAGAGACTCTATCTGAGTCTGTGCACCAACCAAAGAGAACCAAGTCTAAACCACGGTATCTCTTCAGCTAGTCTTGACCAATCATAAATGTACGGGCAACACCCTGTGTCATAAAATGTATTGTCGCACGAGGTTCGAGGCTCTTGACGGACTTGGTGGTTACAGATTACAGCTTTGCTGCCTGTGATTCCCGGAGACGTGATGAGTCCTTGGCCAAGTGATATATATCTTTTGCTGTCTTTACAATAAATATTTCAACTTAGAAGTTGTCTGTCTTTCTGGAATTCTGAACCCAACAGCGCCGCAATTCTTTTTTCAAAATGCTACACAATAACATATTTACAAGAACTAGCTCTGCATTCAAGTAATTTGCTAACAACATTCACCTACGTATGTGCATTTTCTGGAAATATGTCAGTCTAATGCAAAATGGTTAGCTTCAACTTTGCCACACTTATAAACAATGCTAAAAACTAAACACGTCTATAGAGGCTCCACATTAACTGGTTTTAGCAAGAGAACCTCAGGATAAAAAAGTTATAAGACACACAAGTAAAACACAGGTTCTCCGATTTCTTCAGTAAACCGTGACTTGTATTGAAAGTGACCGCTTTCCAGAGACCAGAGCTCAATTATAGAGTTTGGGAGTAGTGGAGCAGAATGGATGCCCCAGACCACTCTGTGACACGAGGAGAGTGGACATTTAAAACCGTGGTCTGGAGAATGACAGGGGTCATGTCAAAAACTGAATAACGTGCAGGCGTAGACCCTAGGTTTATGAGGCAACAGAAACAGAAACAAAGGGTATCACATCATCTATTAAAAAAAACTGCAATCTAAAGTATTATATTCTATTTGTGTGTGTTTTATTGCATTTACTTTATAAATTGTACAGCACTTTAGTCAACTATTTTAAAATGTGCTTCATCAATACATTTGACATTGTCATTGACATAGTCTGTTCTATTCTGTTCACCCCAATGATTTCACAGAAAACTAAAGCAAAGAAAGCTTATGAATAACTGTTGTGTGGTGGGAGCACTGCACTCTGAAAACAAATGCCTTGGCTCAACAAAGAAAATCAACGCAACAGTTTGCATCGATGTTTGTTGAGTTAAGACAACTTCTAATGAAATCGTCTTAAAGCAACAACGTTATTTGAGTTAGGGGAGAAGGCTTTTCCTCTACAGTCAGAGGTGTGTTTAATTACCACTTCCTTCATAATTGGAGCATAAACACAAGTTTTGAAGTTGAGTACTCAAAAGATTAAGTTGTTCCGGCTAGTTTTACCACATGATTTAAAAGGAATTTTAAGTTGTATGCACTTAATTACCATCATTGTGAACACACGGTTTTAAGTTGACAACCATTTATAAATTAAGTTGTTCCAAATATATTGTATTCAATAGTTTTTGTCTGAGCTTTTTCATGTTTTTGCCTTTAAAGAAATAAATTAATTGATTCCACAACAAAAATATTCGGCAATTCACTTTTTATTTTGAACTGCAGTTGTTTATTTCAACACATGATGTTTCAATCAGGAGAGACTTCATTTAGTTGGAACATTTATTGACAGATGCCATATGATAAGGTGCATGAACACCTGACATCACAGCTGACTGCCGGAGAGAGGAGAACCATTTCATAGTTTGGCTGCAGCTCGCTGATTGGCTGCTGGAGAATGAGGTGAAATGTGATAGGTTAAAGATAATGCCTGTGATGAGCTGATTATATGCAGCTGCGGAGTGAATGTATCACACCCCGTCTTCCTGAAAGAACTTGCGCTGAGCTTCATTTCAATCTTGAAAAAAAAGATAAAAAACACATTTAAATTGCCCCACAAATAATAAATAAACACATTAGCCATATTACCATGGGACACGGGGACACAGCTGATACATGCTGCCATCACATCGAAGTTAGAGGCCTTTCCAGATTTAAAACC
>CM070479.1:47943896-47998896 GCA_036324585.1 Champsocephalus esox
CCCAGCCAGCTGATGACCATGCCTGCTCAGCAACCATCTCTGGCAGCACTTACCCAGCGCATCCACAGTCCAGCATAGCCAGCCCAGCCTCCACCCTGCTCCGCACAGCCCACCCCAGCCAGCCAGCCCACAGCCTGCACCCCCCAGCAGCAATCACCCAGTTCCCCTACCCAGGCCCATGCCTGACAGAGCATCCCTCAACTGCCTGCCACAGTCGAGCACCATCCCATAAGACCAGAGACCAGCCCTCACCCTCCCTCACTGCCCCTACAGCATCAGCTGACCAGCACCAGCAGCCCCAGCACCCTGCCCCCAAGCTGAGCTGACCCCACCCTGCTGCAGGCACCCACAGCTGACACCCACCAGCTGACTAGACCACCCCCTCCCCAACCCCTCCACCAGCCAGGCAGTTCTTGCTCCACACAGCCACCCCCAGCTGCCCCAGGCCCCAATGCCTGCACAGCCAGCTGACCACCCCCCCCCCAGCACCTCCCCAGCCAACCTGACACCCCAGTCCAGCACCCACTCATTCTGTCAGCTGTCCACTGCCCCTACCCATCTACTAACAACCCAGATCAGTACCACAGCCCCAATTACTGGACCCACTCCAATCACCACCAAGCAAGCAGCCCTAGAAGCGCGCTGTCATAGCTGCTATCGTGTCCCCAACAACCAGCTCACATACCAGATGCTGACCATCACTGGCCCTCCAGTCAGTGCCCCCAGGCACCTGCACAGGAGCCCCCAACAGAAGACAGCTTCCCCCTGCAGCAGACCACATCACAATCACACATCAGGTCCCCCCCACCACAGCAGCCCAGCCTCAGGCCAGGCAGACAAAGCAGTCCTGACCTGTTGCCCCTGCAAGCAGCCAATCCAGATGCCCCCCCTATGACACCTTACCGACAGGCTGCACTGCAGCAGCATGTACCCCCTGCCCATTCACCCAGCCCCAGAGGCCAGAAACCCCTCCCAACACCCAAACAACCACAGCCACCCATGAGCTCCCCCCCCCCTGCCAGCATCCCCCACAGCATCCAGGCCTGTGCCAGACACTCACCAGCTCTTCCAACCCCATCCCCAAGCATAGCAGCCTCAGCCACCCAGCAGCCAGCCACGCCCCCCAAGGCCAGCCACCCAGGCCAAGGAGGTCAACCCCCCACAGCTACCCACACCTCACCAGCAACCAGTCCTGCGACAGCCTGACCACCAGCACACCCAACAGCAGACACACAGCAGGAAGATACAGCCCCAACCAGGATGCCCACCTCAACACAGCAGCACCCCAGCATACCAAGGACTCCAAGTCCCACCAGCCCCACTGCCCCATCCCAACTGGCAACCCTCCTCAATCAGAATCTGCCCCCGGAGAACCCTCCAGGGACACCAGCATGCTCAAGCTTCACCACCTCCCTCAAGACATGGCCCATCCACCCCTGTCCCTCTGATATCCACCTCGACTTGCCCACACCAAGTCCCAGCCACCCTCTCCCTGCTTCCTGTGACCACACCACCCAGCAGCCCTCCATCCAACTGGCCACCTCACTCACCCACCCCTTCCACCACCTATCCCCCCTTATCCCCTGAACCAGAGACAGACCAGAGACCCCAGCCTGCCCTCTCCACATCCCTCCCCCACCCCCAACCTCCCACACTAATCCCCAAACTGCACCCAGCAGCTGACCAGACCCACCATGAGGCAGCCTCAGTCCCCAGCTCACATACAGCCCCTTTTTCTTCAGCCCCACCCCCTGCTGAGCCCCCCCCACCACGCACACCCACCCCAGCCAACCAGCAACGCAGACACCCCCACTAGCCAGACAGCTTCAGAGGCTGTGCCTCAGCACACAGACACTCCCCCATCCCACCCACCCCCCACCCCCAGCAGCACCCCCAGCATACCAGCCCACCACTCAGGCACCACTGCCAGCACAGCAAGCCACACCAGTACAGCCAAGCAATAGCACCAGCCAGCAGGACCCCCCAGAAGCTCAAGCCAACAACAGCCACTGACACCCATGCAGCCAGCCCCACCACCCCCCCAGTCTCCATCCCAGCCACCCCCACCCCCCACCAGACCAACAGACCACACTCAGCCCAGACTCAGCATGCCCACCTTCCAACGTCCACTATGCCCCTCCTCAGCCTTGAGCAGCTGCCACACCCAACCCCCGCACCACTCACCTCCCCCTCACAGCCACAGCCCACCCCACAGGTCAGAATGCCTGTCCACCCCCAAACCCAGCTCCAGCCCAGTCTGGCTTGCAGCCCCCAAGCTGACCAACACAGACAGACCCCTGCCCAATCCCACCTCCCCCACCCCCCCTACCCAAAGCTTGTCACCTCACCCCCCACCCCACACCCATCCTACAGCCAAAGCACCCCCCCAGAATGCACCATCCACCAACCCACTGCATAGCAGCCCAGCAGCTCCATCCCCTGTGTTACCCTCCAGACACACACCAGTCAGCCCCCACCCACCAGCACCGGCTATTTCTAGTCTAGACACCCCCCCTACACCCACACACCACAGTCCCAGCTCACAGTCTGTGACAGACCCACCCCCCCAGTCCTCTGAGACCCAGCTGGGAGCCCAGCAACCCCCCATGCTAAGTCTCCCCCATGAGTCCCAACATACACCAGCCAGGCAACCCACAGTCATGTTCCCCCAGCAGAGGCTGCAACCTACACCCAACCTGCACCCCCTCTTCACAACTGCCAGGACACTCCCACACCCCCCCTCTCACTCCCTGCCCCTCACCCTGCAGCCCTGCCAATCCATCAGAACACTCCCCTCAGCACCCCAACAGCCAGACCACCAGCCACAGACGCCTACAGCACAGCACCCTCCCTCCATCCCATGGGAGTTTCCCACCAAGAGAGCTGCAGCCACAGCTCCATACTGCTCTCCGCCAGACCCTGCCAACAGCACCCTCCAGCTCCCAGACCACACCCCAGTCCCCCCCCTCCCCATCCATCCTCTGAGAGAAGCCCAGCAGCAGAGGCTGCCCCCAGCCAGCAGCCCTGAGCCCACCCACAAGCAGCCGCTTCCACAGCCAGGCTCCACCACCACCCAGCCCAGACCCACAAGCCAGCTGCACCATCCAGCGCAAAAACCCCTAGCCACTCCCTCCTGCACCACAAGCCACCACCACCCCCCCACAAAGGCCACCAGCTAGGCCACCCAGCACACGTCCCAACCTCACCCCCCTGGACTACCTCACGACAGCAGCCCCTCCCAAGCCAGCCAGCACCCGCCAGCACCACCCAGACACCAGGCGCCACTGGATCAGACAGAGACACCCCAGCACCCGCAGACCACCAGCCCAGACCAGCTGCACCACTCACCCACCACCCTACCCACAAGAGCCCCCCCACCCTCACAGAGTGACCAGCCACAGCCTCCCACCCCACCACACACATGACAAGAGGCCACCCACATCACCCCCAGACCACACAGCCAGAGAAAGCCCCAAGACACAGGACCCACCACCCCTTCCATCCCCACGTTGAGCCCTCCAGGACTCATAGGAGAGAGCCACCTCAAAGAGAGCATGCAGCAGACAACCTGACCTCCACACGCACAGCCCCCTGCCCCCCCAGCACAGTAAGCCCAGCACGCAGACTTCAAACCCAGACGACCCCACACTGCACCCTGCAGACAACAGGCCAGCAGCAGCATAGTCCAGTCCCATCCGCCCACATGCCCACTACCCACTAGCCTGCAGCATGACACACCAGCCCACCCACAGCCACTGCAGCAAAGCCACAGTCAACCAGCCACAGACATACATCTTCTGCCAGACCCACCTTGCACCCCAAGCATACTGCCCCATGCCCCAGCCAGAAAACTGCCCTAGCACACACTCCACCCCTCCAGCACCCCACCCACAGCAGCACAGAACCCAGCCCCTGCCAGGCTCCTCCCTGGATGCAAGCCCACACAGCAGACTAGCAGCACAACCTGCCAACCACACCACACCTCAACGCCAGCAGCAGGTAGGCCCACCAAGCATCCACTCTGCCAAGCCCCAGACACAGCCCCCACCCCCTGACACCCCTCATCCCAGACAACACAGCATCCAGACACAACCCCATCTGCAGCAATCCCAGCTGAGACCAAGGCAGCCCGCATCCCTCACCCATGCCCAGCTGCACAGCCAGCCAGCCCCCCCCACCCCCAGCAGACCCAGTAGCCACACACACCCCCCACACCACACAGCTCAACCCACCAGTGCATCTCCCCCTAAAAGTCGTAACCTGAAGCTGCCTCCCCTGCAACCACCACCAACTCCCCAGCTGTGCTCACAAAAGCCTATTTCCCACCTCCTCCACCCCCCTCCCCAGCCAGCCAGACAACACCCCAGTTTAACGCAAAGCCCTACTTACCATATCCATGAAACAATAAGTTCACTAACACACTAATAACACCAACACCCTGCAGCCACCTTCCACCCCTACACTGCAACTAAGCGCCACCCACAAGCAGCACTCAATACCTCGCACTTGCCCTGCAAGACCAGTGACATCAGCAGCCCTACCCCCAGATCCAGCCCACCTGTCCATGACTCACAGCGCCCCCCCCCCCCGCCACAGAGAACCCCCAGTGCCACCCCCTGCACCCCACACCAGCCAAAGCCCCAGCCATCAGCAGCAGCCCAGCCCAGCCAGACAGCAGTCACGCCCAGACCCCACCCCAGACACACCACCCCCCCAGCAGTACACAGCCCCCCCCCCACAGAACACAGCCCACCACCACAGCTAGACCCCGCCCCCCCCCCCCCGCCCTCACCATCAGATCTGAGTGCAGGCCCCCCAGCAGCTGCCACAGTCCAAATAGGCTCAGCACAACCCACCCATGCCCACCCCCACCACCCCACACCTGCCCACCTACCCACACACCCCTAGCAGCACCCCCAAGCCCCCAATCAGCCTATCTAGAGCTGCCCCCAGCAATCCTGAACCAGCCCCTGCCAGGGCCAGTCCAGACCTCAGCCCAGACCCTGGAGACACCACACCAGCCTCCAGCCAAAGCAGGGCATCAGCTCACTGCAAGCACCACCACTGCGACCCCCCTGGACATGAGACTGAGAGTCCCCCATTCTGACATTCCAGCCCAGCTCACACCTGCCACACATGAGCTCCCCACCCTCACACCTGCCCAGTCCCCACACCACAGCTGCATACCCCCACCCACCCACCCAAACCAGCTCTGCACACCCACCACTGCCCATCCCACACCCATGCACCCCTCAGCCCTACACAAACACCAGCACCCACCAGCACACAGTAGAAGACACCCCAGCCCAGACAGCTCCCTGCCAGCTGCCATCCCCTCAGCCAGCTCTGCCACCCCCACCCCGCAAGGCCTGACAGACACGGCCAACCCAGCCACAGACAGCACTAGAGGGACAGCTAGGAGATCCCATCCCAGCAGGCCCCACCCCACAAGCAGCCAGCAGCTGCAGCCCAGACACTGCACACCAGCTGCCCCACTCAGCAGCCCCCCACAAGCCAGCAAGCCGGAGCAACCCACCCCCAGACACCCTGCAGCCAGTCCGCACAAGCCAGCCACAGTCTCATCACCAGCCCCGCCCCACACCCACCTGCACACTGCCACTCTGTCCTATCCCTATGCTGCCAGCCCCACATGCAGCTGGATGCACAAAGCCCCCACCACACCAACCCACTAGCCCCAAGCTGGCGCTGCCAGCCACCAGCAGAGCCCCAGAACCCAACAAACAGCCACCCCCCCCCCCCCCCCCCCCCCGACCCAGCCAGCCATGCACAGCTGCCACAGCCAGCACAACCCCACCCCTAGGCCCTGCTACCCCTAAACAGGCACAGCCTGCCCAGTCCAACGACACAGTCCTCACCATCCAATGCCCACCAGCCACCCCAAGCACACCACAAGCTGCCTCCCCACTGCCCCAGCTGACCCCCACAGCATCCCAAGGTCCAGCAGCACAGTCTCGCCCTCACCCATACGCCTGCCCAGCCCTCCAGCTTGCCCGTTCCAGCAGCCCCCAGCAGCCAACACCCACCCAGCCCCTCCCTGCCCTGCCCAGACACTGTAGCCTACACCCAGCATACCAGCCCTGACCAAAACCCACATCACATCAAGCAGAGCCACCCCCCCACCCCCACACCTCCACCCCCAGTGAGGCCCCACCAGACCAGCACGCACTCAGCCCCAACCCCCACCCTACGCACAGGCACGGCATCCATGCACCAGAACAGCCATCAGAGCGACACCCATCAAACCACAGCAGAGCACACCACCCCAGCAGCCCCACAGCCCACCACCAGAGCTGAAGACACCACCACAGCAGCACCACAGCCAGCCCCCCAGAAGCACACCAGCAGCACAGCGCCCACCCCCACGCACAGGACCACCCACCATACAGGCAGCCCAGCCATCAGCAGTCACCAGCCACCCCCCCCCCAGCCCACACCATACAGCCCCAACCCACCCCACCACAGCAGCAATCCAGAACCCCACCCAGACCCCCCACAACCCCATGCCACTCACCCTGCCCAGCAGTCCCATAGCAGGCCTGCAGCATCACCACGCAATCACCCCCCATTCTGACTAGCAGACACCACACAACCACCCCAGCAACACACACCAACCACCACAGAGACCAGACATCTCACCCAGAGCACCAGCCCACCCCTCCACAGCCTGCACCAGGCCAAACCAGAGCCGCATCCAGGCATCATACCACAGCACAAGACCTCCCACAGGCACCCAGCCCCCGCCCCCCCCCCCCCCCCCCCCCCCCCCCCCCCACCCCCCCCGCAAGACAGCCCCATGACCAGCTGCAGCACTGATCCAGCCAAGACCCACAACCCTGCAGCAAAGAGGCACAGTCTGTCCACCAGCACCCCCCTCCACGCCAGCATGACACCAGCAGGAGCCCCCCGCAGACCTCCCTCTCCCCTGCACCCACAGCCACAGCCCCCCAACAAGCCAGACCCCCCCAGCCCCCCCCCTACCTGGCCCCCTGGACAAGTCCTCAGACCCCACTCCAGCCCATCTGCACTCCTCCATACCAGGCTGCTCCCCCTTTCAAGCACACTCCCCCTCCCAGCCACCCCAGCCCACACAGCCCTGCAGCAACCAATGCTGCCCCCATGCAGGCAACAAAAGCTCCCATGCCCCACCCCAGTCATCCCTCTGCCAATGAGCCCCTCGCTCACTGAGATCCTACCCTTGGCAGCACTGCCCACCCACCACAACACCCGCCAGCACCTTACCCCAGTACCAGCCCACCCAGCAGAGCTCCTCCAAGCCTCCAGACCAGCACCACACAGACCAGGACAACCACCACCGCTCCCCACACCCACTCTAGCCAAAGCAGCCCAGCCCACCCCAAGCAGACCCCCCATGCCAGCCAGAAAAGCCCAGGCACACCCACACACCAGGAGCCCCAAACCCACCAGACAGCCCACCACCTGCACAGACCCAGCACCACACAGCCACAGCAGCCAGCGCCCCCAGCATAGACCACACCCTGCACACTCAGCCAGACCTCCAGCCCACTTGAACAATACCAGCCAGGAACCCCAAAACCCAGCAGCCCGCCTCCCCAGGCACAGCCCCCCCCCAGCAGACCAGCACCCCCACCAGTCAGCCCCCACACCCCCACCAGATCCACGCTGCCAGCCAGAGCACAGACACCCCAGAACGACCCACCAGAACCTGACACACCACCCACAGGACATAGCCACCAGCCCTCAGCCCAAGCTCACCCCACCAGCACCCAGCAGCTCCTTACTCAACACCACAGCCCCCAGCAACCCCAGTCATCAAGCCAGACCTCCTCAGCACACACAGGCAGTGGGCCGCCCAGCCCAGCCTCCAGCCACCCACCCATCACCTATCCCCAAGCATCAGTACCCACAGCCAGCCCACCACAACAGTCTCAGGAAGCTCAACCAACAGCCTCAGCCCCTTGGCTCTCCCAACCCCCTCACACAGAAACCCAGCCAGGCCCCAGCACCCTCAACACCACCAGCACCACACACACCACAACAGCAGCCAACCCTGCTCAGCCCACCCCCCCCAGCAGCACCCCACTCACCTGCCACCCCAACCCCAACCACCCAGAAGACCCCCTCCCACCACACCCCCTGGCCACCAGCTAGCCTGCCGCACACCAACCAGCTAGATTCCCAGGCCTCCCTAGCCCATCCCCCCACACAGCCCCCCACACAGCCAGCAGCAGCACAGCCTGGCAGCAGACCACAGAGCAGCAACCACCCCCCCATCAGTCCACCACCCACACCCTCACGCACCCACCAGACCCACATGCACAGCACGCAGGCCCCCCCCAGCTCCCCACGCACCACGCCTGCTGAGCCCCCCAGCCCAGCCAGCACACACACCATGCAGCAGCCACTTGCTGCCCCCAGCAGCGCCCTGACCCAGCCCCACCACCCCACACAGCCAACAGCAGCCACCTGCAGCAGCCACATCCCGCACACCCCCCTGGAGCCCAGAACCCCAAAAATCAGCCACCCCCTGCCCAGCCCTGCCTAATAGACAGACATCTCAGCCCTGCCACACAGCTCAACCCCCCCCACCCCCCACCCACCCCAGACCACCAACAGTAATGGCCTGCCTGACCACACAAGACCCACCAGCCACCTGCCCACAGTCCCCCAGCATACCCCCCAACAAGCCATGCGGCCCCCAGGCCAGAGCAGCAGCAACAGCAGCAGCCACCCTCCCAGCAGCCAGTAATAAGCAGCAGCTCTCAGCACCATGCCAACCCACTCCCAGCTGTGCAGCTCCCCTCCCGCACTCCAGCCCCCCAGGGCACCAGACACATTTCCAACACTCAGACCAGTCCCTCAGCGCACCCACCCCTCACCTATGCCCACTTCCCAGCACCTGCCAGAGCCCACCAAGCAACCAAGGACCACTACTACACACGCCCACCATGCCTTGCACAGCATCCCCCAGTCACAAGCCAGCAGTCCGACCACCGTCCCTCTCCATTGACCAGCACACAGCACCAGCTTCAGCCACCACCCAGATCCACTGGGAGACAGACTCACTCAGCACGCCTCAGTCCAGCCACCCATCAAACACTTCCCCATCAAGACTAGGGCACCACATGCCGCCAACATCAGCAGCCAGGCACCAGCTCACACGGTACCAGCACCTGGCACAACGCCCCAGTCGCACCAGCACTCCCACCGCAGGCTACCAGGCAGCATCCAGACCCCAGCATGCCCCCAAACAGACATCAGCCCCAGTGCAGCTACCAATCAGCACCAGCCAGCCCTTGCAGCACCCTAGCACCTCCTTCACAAGCCACTCAGCCCAGACACCACACCCCCCACACCCCAGCTGGAACCTCCCACCAGCCAGCAGCCACCATGAGCAGTCAAGTCACACACCCTGCTCCCCCCCACCCTCCACACCAGCCACTGCCAGCAGCACCAAGGCCATGCAGCAGACACCAGCCCTACACAGAGCCTTCACCCAGGCCACTCCACCCAATCCCCACCCCCATATGCCAGGCAGCCACCCACTCCACAGTCAGCACAGCCAGTCCCCCAACTGGTCACCACCATCTGTCCCAACCCTGCAATCAACGCACACACTGCCCCCTCCAGCCCACAGGAGCATCCCAGCACAGAGATAGAGCACCCCCCCACAAGGCACTGCTCCCCTCCCAGCCCCACAGCCATCACCCACCCCCCACAACAGGCAGAGCAATGGCTCAAAGTCCCAGCCCCCCCAACAGCAGCCATATAACCACCAGCACCCCCCACCCCCCAGCCCAACCCACACCCACCCAGCACCCCCCACACACCACCCCCTCCAGCCCGCCCAGTCTCCCACCTCTTCCCACAAGTCTCCAAACCCAGACACACAGCAAACCCACCCAGTCCCAGGCAACCCCTGCCCACAGCAGCTCCCACCAGGACCTGCTCCCACCCCCGCCCTGCACTCAAGCCCTCAACCAGTACCACCTAGTGCACCCCCGCTGCAGCAACCACCAAGCAGCCCCAGCTGCATACAGGCATCCACTGTCAAGCTACACCCCCCGCATCCCCACCAAGCCCTCCCCTGGCAGCAGCCTGCCACACGAACCCCAAGGGCCCCACCAGCCATAGCCTGTGACCCCACCCACAGCCCCTAGGCACTACCCTCACACCAGACCCCTCATGTTCAGGGCCCAGTAGAGCAGATACACAACCCCAGCCACACCGCCCCCACCCAGCATGCCATCTCAATCACACCCAGACCAAAGCCCACTTACCCACCCCCTCGCACCACGCGCAGGCACTCGTCCACCCCCAGCCCTCCCTCTACACCGCCACAGCCAGACGCCCCTTTAACCCACCACACCCTCACCCAGCACCCTGCAGCTAAAGCAACCCTACAACACTACACAGCTGCCATCAGTCACTCTCCACTGCCAAGCCACCAGCAGCGACCCCCCAGCCCAAACATCGACCTAGCCCCCCAGCCAGCAGCACGTCCTCTGGCACCCCCCCAGCAACACCACAGCCAGATCAGCACCAGCCTCAGAAGCCCACCCAGTCCCAGACCCTCACAGGCAACCCCAACTGGCCCACCACCCCCAGACCAGCAGGCCCAGCCCACCAACCAAGCAGCCCAGCTGCAGACACCACACAGTACACCTCCCCACAGTCCCCACACGCACATCCAGCTGAGCTGCCACCCCCCCACCCCCATCAGCCACGCACGCCCCCTAAACACCCACACAGTCAAATACCTAGCCACAAGCTGCAAGACCCCCACCTCCAGCCCCACCCACCCCCACTCACCCTCCCATCACACAGGCCCATAACCAGACCCCCTACACCTCCAGCTCCCCCCCTCCCCCCAGGCCACCCAGCCTTGCCACCACGCAGCTACCCACACCCACACCCACACCAGCCACCCCAACAGCGCACAGTCCACACACACCTCCCCACCTGGCTGGTTCCAAGCGACAGCACCACCAAGTGCCCAGCCCCCCTGCAGCCAGCCACCTCTGCCAGCAGCCTAAGCCCCCCTCCCCCTCTCCACACACTGTCCAGTAGCCCAGACCCCCCAACCCATCCACCCAAAAGCCCACCCATCCACCTGCACACAGCCCCCCTCAGCACTCCCACACGCAACCCTGCCCCCCAAGGCCAGCCCAAACCCACCAAGCCAGCCCAAGTTTCCTCCCAGCATCCCCCACCTGCCAGCACTCCCACAGCTGCCCCACCAGGCACCCAGAAGCCAGGCTAACCACTGCCACACCCGATCCAGCCGCCGCCCCAGCATCTCCCAGCCAGCCTGGCAGCCCTTCCCACACCCCCAGCCTGCATAACAGCCCAGCCCAGCTGCCCCAACCCCAAGAGCCAGGCACCCCCCAGCTCCAAGCCTCACATTATCCCCCCAGCCCCCCACACAGGCCCTATCACAAGACAGCGCTACAACCACTGCCTGCCCCAGCAGATCAGCAGCACAGCACCCCACCCACCCCACGCCCACCTCAACCCATCCACAGCCCCCAGCTACAACCTCTGCAGCAGAGCAGCCCCAGAACCACACAGACCCCAGCCAGCGCAGAGCAGCACCATGCCCACCCCCCAGCCCCCTCAGCACATCAGCAGACCCAGCAGCACCCACTTGCCCAAAAAGGCAGCAGAGCTGCTGCTCGCCTGCCTCCCATCAGTCCCACGAAGCCCCAACCCCCACTCCCCAGCCACAGCCCAGCCAGCCCCTCATCAGCCCACACCCATACCCCAGACCCTATCCTGGCCCCAAGCCAGCTCTCCACCCAGCCTCCAGGAGCCCCCCCTGCCCACCACACATCACTGCCACCCCAGCTAGCAGGATCATCCTCCTGCCAGCCAAACTGCACCCCCCACTGCAACCACCCCCCCCAGGCCAATGGCCCACCTTTCCTGCAAACACAGCAGCCCAGCCACTGCCCACCACCATGCTGGCCAGCACCAGCAGGCCAATCCACTCTTGCACAGAGCCACACTCAACCCAGTGACCAACTCCCCCCTCCTGCCCAGCCCCCCTCCAGCCCTCAGAGCAGCAGCAGACTCTCACTGGCTTACCCCCACACCCAATCCCCCAGATGCCCCAGCCCCCAGCAGGCACCACCCCCACAGCCACGCACCCCAGACTCCCCCCCCAGCACAACACTGACAGACCCCCCCTCACCCCCAAGAGCAGCACCCAACCCCAGCACCATGCAGAGCCCCCAAGCCGCACCCACCAGCAGCAGACAGCCAAAGCACCCCCACCATCACACCACCAGACTATAGCTGCCCCCCTCAGACACAGCCAGCACAGAACAGCTCACACCACACACCCCCACTGCCACCCCCTTCAGTGACTGCAGCACCACACCCTCCCATACTCACCAGCCACCCCAGCCTCCCCACTCTCACTTCCCAGTGGCCCTACCAGCCAGCTGAGCCAACACCCCTCCAGCCCATCCCCCAGCTCACCCCGCAACATCACCAAGTCAGACCAGCCTTGCCAGCTCCCCTCCCCCCCACGCCCAGACTCTCTGCAACCCAGGACCCCCACTACAGTGCCTGTCACCAGCCCAGACCCTCCCTCAGCCAACCCACCCCCCCAGAGCTGCTCCACTCATCCCTCACCCCAGCCATCCCTGCCCCCCCAAGACCAGGAGCATAGCCTTTCCTCCCACTGACCCAAGGGAGCCCAAGACACACATATCCCCACCACAAGCAGTCCCCTACAGCCTCTGGGCAATTGCCAGAGCCTACCACACCCCCAACACTCAGTCAGCTTCAGAACCCAGACCACACTCCATGCCCCTGCCTGCCAGTCCCCCTCCCCACCAAAAAACAGCCAAATGACATCCAGCACTGGCCTAACTAACGCACCTCCCAGCCCTTCCTGCAGACACACAGTCTCCCCACCCACCCCCACAACAGGCCACTCGCTCACATCAGACCCCAGCCCCCCACAGCACAGCCAAGAGGCCAGACCAAGACACAGCAGGAGCTACCAGTCACATGCCAGGGCTGCCCCCACACAGTGTCTTTGACACACCCCAGCACCCCCCAGAAGTCCATATGCATGCCAGTCCCCAGCCAGCGCCCTGGAGCCCACCAAGACCCCGCTGACACAGTCCCCAACCAGACCAATCAGCACAAAGACCCCAACTGACCCACCCACTCATCCCCCTCTCAGACCAGCAGACCCACCCACCACAGCCCACCACCCCACCAAGCACACACCCCCACACCCCCAGCACCCCCCAGACAGAACCCACAAAGTGCCCAGCCAGCAGCACTGACCCACACCCCCGCTACACTCATGACCAACATAAGCCACCAATCCCCAGCAACCAGCACCCCAACCCACCCCCAGCCAGCACAATCACAGGGCAGCAGAAGCACACAGCACCCCCCCACACCCGTCCACCCCTAGACCACATCCATCTCAAAAGCAAGCACACTCCCACAGCCAGAGCCACGCCATGCCAACCCCCCACAGAGCCTACAGACACCACACCCAGAGCACCCCCAGCAGTCCCCCAGCCCCCAGCCCCGCCCAGCCCAACACCAGCCACAGAACCCCCCCCTCTCCCCACAGGCAGCGCAAGCCTCGCCACAGTCTCACTCTCACCCCCATATTCCACGCACCACATCAGCAGCTAGTCCCCCCACTCAGGCTCCATGTAGCACAGATCAGCCAACCCACACACGCAGCAGTCAGCCAATGCCACCCCCCCCTACACAAGTCCAGCAGCTGCACTCCTCCAGAGAGCCCCCCACCAGCCACCATGCAAGGCCCTGCACTGCCTCATCAGCAGCAGGCCAGAAGGCCAACACTACCAGGTACCCCAGCACCTTCACGCACCAGACCATTCACAGCAGACATCAGCACCTGTCCCCCACCCACACCCCCAGCCCCCACCCCAGCAGCAGCTGCCAGATCAGAGCCAGCGCAGCCCACGTCCAGACCCAGACCCTTTCATCATGCAGCAGAGCGCACCCACCACAAGGCATACAGCAGGATGGCCAGCCAGACCAGCCAGCCCCAGCAGACGCTCAGCACCATCACCAGCGCACCTGACAGCCAAGCAGCCCAGCAGCACCCAGCAGAGCCCCGGAGGCACCCCACCCCAGGGGTCACCACATGCCACAGCAGCATGGCCCCCACACAGCAGCACAGAGAGACCCCACCCCTACCCAGCACAGCAGCCAGCACCCACAGTGTGTCCCCACCATCAGCAAATCAACACAGCCCCCACCAGCTCCAGCCCCAAGTACCAATGCACACACCTCACAGCAGAGCCAAGCACTCACCCCCCCCCCCCAGCAACCAACTTAGCATCCAAGGCAGTCAACCAGCTCAACACCCTACTCAACAGTCCAGAGAGCCACAGCCAAGAGCCACCCAGAGCCACCACACAACTACTGCCACAGGCACCAGCCAGCAGCCCCTCATAACCCAGAACAGCCCATTGCCACTGACAAGCCCACCCACACAAGCAGCATCCCCCACTGCACAGATACACAAATCACAGCCAGCTCTAGGCAGCAGACCCAGCCAGCCCCCCAGCCAGCACCCCAGCAGACAGCCCACGCCACCCCCTCCCAGACAGCCCCACAACCCCCCCCCCCAGCCCCCTCAGCATCAGGCCCCAGAACAGCAAACCAGCAGACCCCCCATCACACCCCTCCAGCCCCACAGCCCCAACCAGCCCGTGCATCCCTCCCCCACCCCATCCGATCAGACCAGTCTCCATAGCAGCCAGATCCAAGCTGCCCAGCAGGCCATCCCCCCCTACAACCACCCCACCCCGCACTCCACACCCCCCACCCCCCAGCATCGAAGTGCAGCAGCATCCCCTAACAGCCCATAGCCACCACCCACACAGCAACAGAGCCCAGCAGACCCCCCACAGCTGCCCAACCAGCATCCAGCCAAAGCCAAGCCCCTCCACAGCCAGCCATCCCCCCCACCTCCAGTCCAGCTCAAACTCCCAATACCCCAGCCCAACCCCAGGAGCCAGCCCCAGTCAGTCACCAGCACCCCAGACACACACCCACACCCATCAAGACATTCAGTCACCCCCCAGTCTAATGCAAGCCACAACCAGCAGGAGCCACAGGTCATCACCTACCCACCCAGGCCACGCCAGCCCAGCCACCAGCACAAGCACCATACCCGCCCACAGCTGCACCCAGCCAGCATGCCCCCCCAGCCAGAGTCCCTGACCACCCCACAGGCAGGAGCAGTCAGAACAGTCCACAGCACCAACGCAAGACAGTCAGATCTAGCCCCCACTTGAAGACCAGCTCAGAAGCCAGCACACCACCAGCAGTTCCCCACCCAGCCTGCCCCCACAGCAGCAAGAAGGCAGCAGCCACAGGCACCCCAGCCAAGAGTCAGCCCACACATCAGTCATACACTGCAGCCAGCAGTCACTGCCCCACAGACCCCACAGACCCCCAGCCCTGCCAGCCCCCCCCACCAACCCAGTTCATCACTCCCCCAGCCCCAGTGCCTCCACAGGAGCCAGACACAGCATGCCGCCCCACGAACACCACGTCCAAGGCCCAGCAGGCACAGCCACCCCCCCCCCCCACTGTTCCACCAGCACCACATCAGCAGCCCCACCCACCCAGCATTCCCCAGCTGCCATCCCACAGCAGGATGAACACAACCCCCCATCCCCACGCCACCACACGCAATCAGCAGCTCAGTCACAACCCCCCCCCCATGCAGCCCACAGCCAGTAATCAGCCACCAGCCACAGCAACAGCCCAAGGACTACGGCCCACCTCCCACCCCACCATCCTACACCCCCGCAGCCCCCACACCCAACCTGCACCAGCCTCCAAAGAAGGACCCAGCACAGTCCAATCGAGACCCCACACGCCAGGCAGAGCACCATCACAGAGCCCCCAGCAGCACCCCAGTCACCAGCCCATGTCAGCACCCCCCTCCAACCTGACCAGAAAGCACCCCCCCCCCCACATGAGACCAACACAAGCACTCACCCCAGCCCAAGGCCCAACCCCAACCACGCTGCCCTCCAGCTCCCACCTCCCCACTCCCTCCCACCAGCCAGCCACCCAGCAGCCCCACCCCCACATTTCCACAAATCCACACCCCAAGCAAGCACACCAGACCCCACAGCCAGCCAGCCACACCACACTGGGGGCCATCAACACCAGAGCCACGCCCACTCCCACCAGCCCAGCTACCAGCAGCAGACACCAGCATGCAGCCAACCAACCCTGCCCACCAGGCCCCTTCCCACCACAGGACCCACACAGACACTAGCACCACAAGTCCCAGCCAGAAGCACCAACAGCCAGGCCCACCCCACAGCCAGACAGCAGCCCCCCCCAGGCAACCCCAGGGGGGGGGGGGGGCCCCCAGCTAACCCCACCAGCCCCACACACCCAGGCCCCACCCCACTCCCCCCACATCCACAAAGTCACCAACCAGCACCACCAGGCCAGCCCCCAGAGGCCCAACCAGCAGAACCCCTGCCAACCCAGCATCCACCCCACCAGCAGCCACACCCCGGTCCCAGCAACTCAGCAGCCCCACAGACCAGCTCTGCCCCAGCCCATCAGTTCCACCCCACACACCACCCCAGCCCAGCAGCCCCAGCACCCCCTCAGCCCACCAGCCCCAAACCCAGACACCCCCCAGCATGCCCTCCCACCTCACCTTTGCACACCCAGGCCAGACCCTCCGCTCCAGGCCAGCACACTCTGGCACAGACTGACCCTTCAGCAGCCACTCAGCAGCCAGTCCAGCACTTCCCCAGCACACCACCAGCACCCCCCCCCATGCAGCATCAGAAGGCCCACCCCCCAACCCACAACCCAGCAACAGCACCTCCTCCCCCCGCCACCATAGCTCAGGGCCCTCCCCGCCACAGGGCCCACACATGCCAGCACCCATACTCTTGTCACAACCCACTCCACAGTGTCAGCAGTCCACCACCCCACACAGCCCCCAGCAGCGCAGCCTGCCCCCCCCAAGCCCACCAGGCCACCCATCCCCACCCAATCATTGCCCCCCCCACCCCCCAGCCAGCAAACCTCCCACTGCCCCCCCCCTCTTCACCACACACAAGAGCCCCACAGCCAGCAGAACAGTCCAGCCCCACACCTCACAGCACCCTTCCAGCAGCAGCCACTGCAGCACCCCCCAATCCCACCCCAGAGACCATGCAGATCCAGCCCACCCCCAGAGCTCCCCCCACACAGCCCTCCAGCCAGCCCTAGCAGCCAGCCACCAGCCCACAACCTCTCACCCCAGAGAACAAGTCCCGCACACCTCACAGCCCACCTCTCCACCCCTCCCACTCACCCCCCCCTAGCCTACCCAGCATGCCTCCCCCCCCCTCATCAGCCCCACAGCACCCAGGCCCCAGCCACCTGGACAACAGCCAAGGCCCCAGCAGCAGCGCCCTCCCCCACTAAGAGCCGACCCAATCTCACCCTGCAGCTATCCCCAGCCACAGCCCATCCACGCCACAACTGTTCCAGCCCACAAAACAGGCCCCAGCCCGCCCCAGCCCACCCCAGCCCACTGCACCAGCAAACACACCAGCTCCCACCAGCCATGCACCAGCCCAAGCACCAAGCAGACGCCCCCCATCCACCACACAGAGGAGAAAGACCCCTGCACGCCTGCCACACCAGGCCCAACAACCCTGCAGCACCCCACAGCACCCCAGACACGCCAGCACCAAGCCCCCACACACCCCCAGCCTCCCACAACACTGCCTGCACAGGCCAGCAGCCCCAGTGAAGACTCACCCCACAAGCCTCTGTCACTGCTGCAGCCCCCAGTCCCCTCCTGGCCCTGCACAGACAGCACACAGGGCAGCACCCCAGCCCCAGAACTCCACAGCCCCCCCCAGCCCCCACCCGCCACAGCGCCAGGACCCAGCCCCCCCACAACTCGCATCCCACCAGAAGCCAGCAGCCACCCCCTGCACAGCACATCAGCCACACCAGCACAACCATACACCCAGCCAGGCCCCAGCACAACCCCCCACAGGCCCCCAGGCAGACCACCCCCAGCTGGCAGCACACCAGACAGCCCAGTTCACAGCACCACAGCCACAACACAACCCTCCAGCCCATACAGCCTCCAAGTACAGTCCCAGAACAGCAAAGATCCAGCCCCCCCCCAAGCCAGCACACCCCCACACCCACACCCACAGCCATCAGACATCAGAGTCACCAAGCCCCAGCACCATGAAGCAACCTCCACACATGCAGACCCTGCCAGCCCAACAGCCTGTCCCCCCTCAGCCAGCCCCTCCCAACCTACAAGCGCCAGAAGAACTCGCCACCTCACAAGAACCCCCCAGCACACCAGCCACCACACCAGCTACCCACCAGTCAGGAGCGACAGCCACCCCAGCACATCCATCCCCAGCACTCACCAGCACACACCCTGCAAGCCAGAGCTCACCAGCCCCCAGCCACCAATCCACCCCCTCTCTCTACCCTCTGCTGGAGACCCCCTGTGCTATGTGCCTGAGCCATCCACCTCAGCACCACTGCAAAGCCCCTCCCAGCAGCCCCCTGCACCACACGCAGCGCCCAGCCAGCCCACACCCCCCAGCCAGGCCACCCCCCCAGATCACACATTGACCACCACCCTCAGCCCGTCAACAGGCAACCCCCACAGCGTCCCCCCAGAGCCCAGCCCAGCCCACACACCCAGCTCTCCAGTCCCCCTGCAGCAGCACCAGCGCCAGGAGAGAGAGCCCCCAGCAGCCCCCAATACACCCAGCAGCACCCCAGAAGCCAGACCCCCAGCACCCCTCCCTCCAGAGCCAGCCAACTCCACACCCAGCACAGCAGCACACAGCCCCAGTATCACCGCCACCCCACCAGAAACCCCATGCAACAGCACCCCCCTCCCCCAGACAGAGTCCCAGCCACAGCCCAGCCCACCCCACCACCCCAGCAGCACCATCCACCACCCCATTCCCCCAGCCTGTAGAGCATGTGACTAGACCCCATCAGCTGGCCAAGAGCAGCAGAGCCCCCACTCCGTCGCCAGCAGCCAGACAGCAGAGTCCCCAGTGCCACACCAGCACCAGACAGGTTCAACACCCCCACTGCCACACCCACAGTGGCCACACCAGCCCGCCACACAGCCCCAGCAGACTCACACCAGCACCACCCAGGGGGGCATAGGAAGACCAGCCTCACAGAGCAGCCCCCAGCTCGCCCCCCCCCTTCCCACCAGCACTAAAGCCCCCACCACCAGACCCCACCAACCCCCCCACCTCCCAGACCCTGACCCAGCTCTTGCCCCCAACAGCAGTGCAGCACCCCCAAAGTCATGGCCATGAATCCCCAGCAAGCCTGCCCCTCTCAGACAGCAGCAGCTCCAGCTCAGGAGCCAGCACAGCTGCAGCCACCCAGCAACCAAGAGCCCTACAGAGCTCAAGGCCCAGAGAGCCACCAGCCAGCCCAGACAGGCAGCCACCCCCATCTGCACCAGCAGCAGTGCCCACAACCACGCCACGCACCCTGCCCAACCCATCCACACCCCAACCAACAGAGCCACCAGAGAGAGAGGAGAGTAAGTACGCCCAGTATCAGTGCAGGGCGTTCCCAGTAACAGAGTACTTCTACACTGTAGCATTACTGCTTTTGCTGAGGTCAGACCTTCAACCTTCTCCTCACCTTTGGGTCCTTTCACCAGTTTGAGCTCCATCACTTTCTCAGAGACGGGTTTCCTCCGGCGGACGTAGAGCCTGACGAGCGAGCCGGCCTCCTTCAGCGCCTCCACGGCTCGACTGTGGGTCACGTCGCGCACGTCCGCCTCGTTCACCCGCAGGATCACATCGTTCACCCTGAGACAAGCGGTCAGTTAGGAGAGAGTACTCATTCAGGAGACAAGACTAACCCATTCAGGAGACAAGACTAACCCATTCAGGAGACAAGACTAACTCATTCAGGAGACAAGACTAACTGATTCAGGAGACAAGACTAACCCATTCAGGAGACAAGACTAACTCATTCAGGAGACAAGACTAACTCATTCAGGAGACAAGACTAACCGATTCAGGAGACAAGACTAACCCATTCAGGAGACAAGACTAACCCATTCAGGAGACAAGACTAACCCATTCAGGAGACAAGACTAACCCATTCAGGAGACAAGACTAACTCATTCAGGAGACAAGACTAACCCATTCAGGAGACAAGACTAACTCATTCAGGAGACAAGACTAACCCATTCAGGAGACAAGACTAACTCATTCAGGAGACAAGACTAACCCATTCAGGAGACAAGACTAACCCATTCAGGAGACAAGACTAACTCATTCAGGAGACAAGACTAACTTATTCAGGAGACAAGACTAACCCATTCAGGAGACAAGACTAACTCATTCAGGAGACAAGACTAACCCATTCAGGAGACAAGACTAACCCATTCAGGAGACAAGACTAACTCATTCCAGGAGACAAGACTAACTCATTCAGGAGACAAGACTAACTCATTCAGGAGACAAGACTAACTCATTCAGGGCAGACTAACTGATTCAGGAGACAAGACTAACTCAATCAGGAGACAAGACTAACGCATTCAGGAGACAAGACTAACTCAATCAGGAGACAAGACTAACCCATTCAGGAGACAAGACTAACTGATTCAGGAGACAAGACTAACGCATTCAGGAGACAAGACTAACCCATTCAGGAGACAAGACTAACCCATTCAGGAGACAAGACTAACCCATTCAGGAGACAAGACCTGAATGAGGAGACAAGACTAACCAATTCAGGAGACAAGACTAACTCATTCAGGAGACAAGACTAACGCATTCAGGAGACAAGACTAACTCATTCAGGAGACAAGACTAACTCATTCAGGAGACAAGACTAACGCATTCAGGAGACAAGACTAACTCATTCAGGAGACAAGACTAACGCATTCAGGAGACAAGACTAACCCATTCAGGAGACAAGACTAACTCATTCAGGAGACAAGACTAACGCATTCAGGAGACAAGACTAACCCATTCAGGAGACAAGACTAACCCATTCAGGAGACAAGACTAACTGATTCAGGAGACAAGACTAACTCATTCAGGAGACAAGACTAACTCATTCAGGAGACAAGACTAACGCATTCAGGAGACAAGACTAACCCATTCAGGAGACAAGACTAACGCATTCAGGAGACAAGACTAACGCATTCAGGAGACAAGACTAACTGATTCAGGAGACTAACTCATTCAGGAGACAAGACTAACTCATTCAGGAGACAAGACTAACGCATTCAGGAGACAAGACTAACTCATTCAGGAGACAAGACTAACTCATTCAGGAGACAAGACTAACGCATTCAGGAGACAAGACTAACCCATTCAGGAGACAAGACTAACGCATTCAGGAGACAAGACTAACGCATTCAGGAGACAAGACTAACTGATTCAGGAGACTAACTCATTCAGGAGACAAGACTAACTCATTCAGGAGACAAGACTAACGCATTCAGGAGACAAGACTAACGCATTCAGGAGACAAGACTAACGCATTCAGGAGACAAGACTAACGCATTCAGGAGACAAGACTAACGCATTCAGGAGACAAGACTAACTGATTCAGGAGACTAACTCATTCAGGAGACAAGACTAACTTATTCAGGAGACAAGACTAACTCATTGAGGAGACAAGACCTGGAATATCTTTTGATAAAAGTGGTACATTTAGGAGACAGAGCGACAGAGGTCAGGTTCCTCTGATGGAGGAAACCTGAGGCTGCTCCTCTTCATCACCTCCTCTTCATCACCTGGCTCAGGTGTCTGCATTATGGATGAAGGAGTGAAAGACAGCAGGACACTGCAGGGGATTCTGGGTAATGGACACCAACTAGGTGTACTACGAAAAGCACCTCGAGTAAAATAAATGCTTTGTCTACAGTAACTTTTTGAACAGTATTTTAAAACCCTCTGTGGACAGGCCTGCCTCTTCACACATGATATCAGGTGGTGTGTGTGTGTGTGTGTGTGTGTGTGTGTGTGTGTGTGTGTCTCACCTGAGCCTCCCGTCCTGTGCGGCCGCCCCCCCGGGGATCACCTTGGTGATGAAGATGCTCGGGTCCTCTCCGATGTGAGGGTTATCGACGCCGCCGGCGATACTGAAGCCCAGACCTGAGTTCCCCTGAGAGGAAACAGAGAGGAAGCAGATAGGAAGCAGAGAGGAAGCAGAGAGGAAGCAGAGAGGAGGCAGAGAGGAGGCAGAGAGGAAGCAGAGAGGAAGCAGAGAGGAAGCAGAGAGGAAGCAGAGAGGAAGCAGAGAGGAAGCAGATAGGAAGCAGATAGGAAGCAGAGAGGAAGCAGAGAGGAAGCAGAGAGGAAGCAGAGAGGAAGCAGAGAGGAGGCAGAGAGGAAGCAGAGAGGAGGCAGAGAGGAGGCAGAGAGGAAGCAGAGAGGAGGCAGAGAGGAAGCAGAGAGGAGGCAGAGAGGAAGCAGAGAGGAAGCAGAGAGGAGGCAGAGAGGAGGCAGAGAGGAAGCAGAGAGGAGGCAGAGAGGAAGCAGAGAGGAGGCAGAGAGGAGGCAGAGAGGAGGCAGAGAGGAAGCAGAGAGGAGGCAGAGAGGAGGCAGAGAGGAAGCAGAGAGGAGGCAGAGAGGAAGCAGAGAGGAGGCAGAGAGGAAGCAGAGAGGAGGCAGAGAGGAAGCAGAGAGGAAGCAGAGAGGAAGCAGAGAGGAAGCAGAGAGGAAGCAGAGAGGAAGCAGATAGGAAGCAGATAGGAAGCAGAGAGGAAGCAGAGAGGAAGCAGAGAGGAAGCAGAGAGGAAGCAGAGAGGAAGCAGAGAGGAGGCAGAGAGGAAGCAGAGAGGAGGCAGAGAGGAGGCAGAGAGGAAGCAGAGAGGAGGCAGAGAGGAAGCAGAGAGGAAGCAGAGAGGAGGCAGAGAGGAGGCAGAGAGGAAGCAGAGAGGAGGCAGAGAGGAAGCAGAGAGGAGGCAGAGAAGAGGCAGAGAGGAAGCAGAGAGGAGGCAGAGAGGAAGCAGAGAGGAGGCAGAGAGGAAGCAGAGAGGAAGCAGAGAGGAGGCAGAGAGGAAGCAGAGAGGAGGCAGAGAGGAAGCAGAGAGGAAGCAGAGAGGAAGCAGAGAGGAGGCAGAGAGGAAGCAGAGAGGAAACAGAGAGGAAGCAGAGAGGAAACAGAGAGGAAGCAGAGAGGAAGCAGAGAGGAAACAGAGAGGAAGCAGAGAGGAAGCAGAGAGGAAGCAGAGAGGAGGCAGAAAGGAAGCAGATAGGAAGCAGAGAGGAAGCAGAGAGGAGGCAGAGAGGAAGCAGAGAGGAAGCAGAGAGGAAGCAGAGAGGAGGCAGAGAGGAGGCAGAGAGGAAGCAGAGAGGAAGCAGAGAGGAGGCAGAGAGGAGGCAGAGAGGAGGCAGAGAGGAAGCAGAGAGGAAGCAGAGAGGAAACATCAGATCTTAAAACAGCAAACTCTAAATGTATTGATATATTTGTGGACCAGATGTATTCTTTAAAGCAAGGCATATCAAAGTTCATCTTCAAGTACAAATGTGAAAGAAAATCTGATTCAATTCCTCTCCAGTTTCTAAACCCCGGTTTAAGAAACGAGGCCTGAAGAAGAGACTCAGCTGGCCGAGGAGACTCTTATTCACGCTGCTCGGGTAATATCACACACTCCAAGAAACACAGCTGCATACGGACAAGAAGAAACACACACACATATATATATGCTGCGCCCTCTCACTCTCTGCGTGCGCCCTCAAACCAAAATGCAGATTTCCCCCGTAAAATGTTAAAGTGATGCCAGAAACAATATTTCTGTTCAAGTATCTAGTAGATCGCGTTCACACCGGAATAAGTTCCCGAGGGAGGATTAGGCAAAATGAAGCCGCTGACGTCACTTCTTCTTCTTCTGCTGCTTTGGGTTTACTGGCAGGCCGCAACCGTGGATGTATATTAAGAACTGGATTCAGCGTGGGAGGAGCATGAAGACAAAATGGCCCACGTCACAGATTACCCAGCATGCCTGGCAGTCAGAGCAGAAGAACCCGTATGTGCGCTCGCAGAGCATGCGCCCCTCAAGAGCCCCGCCTCCTGTCATTAAGCCCCGCCCCCCGAGCTCCCACTCTCGGCTCAGTAGAATTAATGGAGACGGAAAATAAATCTAGATTCGGCTTTTAGTGACCGAATGATTGTAATAGGGCTATAAAATAGTTCATAGAGGGTAGCTGATTTACAGACATCTCTTTCCCCATAGTCAATGGGGACAAGTCTTTCTGGGCCGGGGGACGTCACGGACTGATACGGAAGTTGGAGTACCGCCGTTTGGACACAGCGAATATTTTCATCAGAGTCCGGCGCACTTCCTGGGGGCTTGCCCGCAAACCACTTCACGGCGTATACTGCCACCCGGAGTCCCTGGGCTAATGCTAATGCTAATGCTAATGCGAGCAAATAAAATGGCGGCTTCACAAAAACTTTTCCGAGTTTTACGGGCCGTGGTTTGCAATTCGGGAAAAGGTTCCCACGAACTAAAGTTCCGGTTCCAGATCTTCTTGGTGTGAATTTCAAATCCCAGGAACTATCGGAACTATCCCTGCGGAAAGTACTGCGGTGTGAAAGCGCCTCTAGTTGTTTGGGGTTCATTGTGGATTTATTTGTATTTCTTTCTTGAATAGCCTTCGCAGATTTCTGACACACGTGAATATTTAAAATGAAGTTTGGAGGTTTGAGTTCAACTGAAGTTAACACACGGCTGTGATTCAACAACAAATAAATCTCACCCTCTCCAGCGTGATCTCCTCGTACTCATAGTCAGCCTCCGTCCCGTTCACCTGCACACATTAACAAAACACGGATTACGACATTATTTGTATGTATACATGATCTACAGATGCACCCTCACGAGACTGCAGATTTAAAAATTAAAGACAGACGGTAATAAATAAAACAAAATGTCCTTTGCAGGTGAACTCACATATGGAGGCGTGTCCAGGCTTTCTGTGTTGACCACCACAGGGGGAGGGTTGGCCTGAAGAGAGGAAACATCAGGGAGTCAGAGCAAACATCTCACACACACACACACACACACAGAAGCTGCAGCCGCACTACAGCAGAGGATAAACCGGGGATTTGAGATTACAGCGACACGTACACATTTCACACTGCACAGGATGCACTGCGTTAGCATGAAGCCTAAATCCAGACACTCGAGGACGACCTTCTTCTTCTTCTTCCTCCTCTTCTGGTTTTAATAATATAATCTGCGCCTCGCTTCATTCATGCTCTCTGCGTCGCTCGCTTTCTGCCCGGGAGGAGCCAGATGGGCTTTTAAAGTCATGTGGAGGGAGGAGGGGGAGTGTGGCGTTTCTCCCACTGCTCAGATCTCTAATCTGATCACTTCATCACGGCTGGACGAGGAGCGACTACACACAGCTGCAGGATGGCCTGTTTCTGTGGTGGACCCTGAAGGCAGCATCTCCCTGGACCAATGGGATCCCTCCGTGTGATTTTGGATTATTGCAGAAAATAATCCTTACGTTTATGAAATGTACACATTTTAGTTCAGCAGGAGAACCTCTCCACATATCAACACCACTTTATGATTTCTGAAGTAAGAAGCTAATGTTGGGCTATAAAGGAACTACAGCACGGTCACATGACTTCACGTCACCACCGCTAAGCTAAAGGAGGCTAATGTTGGGCTATAAAGGAACTCCAGCACGGTCACATGACTTCACGTCACCACCGCTAAGCTAAAGGTGGCTAATGTTGGGCTATGAAGGAACTGCAGCACGGTCACATGACTTCACGTCACCACCGCTAAGCTAAAGGTGGCTAATGCTGGGCTATAAAGGAACTACAGCACGGTCACATGACTTCACGTCACCACCGCTAAGCTAAAGGAGGCTAATGTTGGGCTATGAAGGAACTACAGCACGGTCACATGACTTCACGTCACCACCGCTAAGCTAAAGGAGGCTAATGTTGGGCTATAAAGGAACTACAGCACGGTCACATGACTTCACGTCACCACCGCTAAGCTAAAGGAGGCTAATGTTGGGCTATAAAGGAACTACAGCACGGTCACATGACTTCACGTCACCACCGCTAAGCTAAAGGAGGCTAACGTTAGGCTATAGAGGAACTACAGCACGGTCACATGACTTCACGTTTAGCTAAAGACCTGAAGTCATGTGACCGTGCTGTAGTTCCTCTATAGCCTAACGTTAGCTTTTCGATGTGAGGAGATTATCCTGCTGAACTAAAACATGTACATTTCATAATCATTGAGATTATTTTCTTTCTGCAATAATCCCAAATCACACGGAGGAATCCCATTGGTCCAGGGAGACGCTGCCTTCAGGGACCAACACGGAAATATGACATCACAGCAGCTTTTTCATAAACAGCACGACGAGCAGCAGCCAATAAACACACGAAGACGAGGAGGTGAAGGCATGGAGGTGGGGAGAAAGTGGAGGGGGATAAAAAGCAAATCAAAAGAAAAGGAACCTGTGACGTCGGAGGGATGATGGAGTCGGCCGGAGAGACTGGGATCACTGGGATTATGGGAGAGGAGGGCGGGGGGGGCGTCTGCCTGCTGAACAGGGTGAGGGTTGAAGATCAGAGGTTAGACAGGAGGAAGAGGAGGAGGAGGAAGGTGACCGTTATTCTCCCTTTGTAACGCGTCTGTTTATTTATATATATTTGATATGATTATAATTATGTGTTCATTTATATTCATTTGCATTACTATTCCACGATTAATATCGGTTTATTTTGTGTTATTCTCGCTTTCCTATTATTTTTAAACATTTATGATTCATCTTGTATTTTATGTTCATTCATATTCTCCCATTTGTATCGTTTTATTGATCCATTACAATTTTACATTTATTAGATATCTTTATCAATTCTTATCGTTGAGGCGTGGGTTGTGCGTTGGTGTTGGGATCAGGGGTCCACAGGTTCAAACCCCACTGCATGTCGTTGTGTCCCTGAGACTGGATAAAAGCGTCTAACAAGTAACATGTGATGTGATGTCCGTCCGAGCGTCTCGGAGTCCTTTGTGATGCATTTCAACTACAGAATAAACTCACTCGGATAGAAAAACATGATCTGTCTTCCCAGTTTGGTTGATACAGAATGGACGGGTTGCGAGCTAGCTGCTAACGTTAGCCCAGCTGTTTCTCTGGTAGCTGTGCAGCTGGGGTCCTCGCGCACACAAAGCCCTGGCAGCACATCACTCCCACCCTCATCCACCTCCACTGGCTGCCGGTCAAGTCCCGCATCACCTACAAAGTCCTCCTCCTGACCTACAAGTCCCTCCATGCCCCCCAGTACCTATCGGACATCCTCCACCCACATGCCCCACCCCGGAACCTGCGGTCCTCAGACTCCGGCCTGCTCACCGCCCCCCGCACCAAACTGAGAACCTTCGGGGACAGAGCCTTCAGCGTGGCAGCCCCCCCCCTCTGGAACGCTCTCCCTGCGGAGATTCGCAACATCCCCACACTCGACGCCTTCAAAGGACCCTCGAGTCCCATCTGTCTGCCAAGGCTTTCGGCCCCTAATCGATCTGTTGTTCTGTCTGTCTGACCTTTGGTTGGTTTGTGCTCGCCCTATCCCTGTAAAGCGACCTTGGGTCCTTGAAAGGCGCTGTAGGAATATCAGTTATTATTATTATTATTATCTTCAGGGCCAGAGGTCCCATCAGGGCCAGAGTCCCATCAGGGCCAGACGTCCCATCAGGGCCAGAGGTCCCATCAGGGCCAGACGTCCCATCAGGGCCAGAGTCCCATCAGGGCCAGAGGTCCCATCAGGGCCAGAGTCCCATCAGGGCCAGACGTCCCATCAGGGCCAGAGTCCCATCAGGGCCAGAGTCCCATCAGGGCCAGACGTCCCATCAGGGCCAGACGTCCCATCAGGGCCAGACGTCCCATCAGGGCCAGACGTCCCATCAGGGCCAGAGTCCCATCAGGGCCAGAGGTCCCATCAGGGCCAGACGTCCCATCAGGGCCAGACGTCCCATCAGGGCCAGAGGTCCCATCAGGGCCAGAGGTCCCATCAGGGCCAGACGTCCCATCAGGGCCAGAGGTCCCATCAGGGCCAGACGTCCCATCAGGGCCAGACGTCCCATCAGGGCCAGAGTCCCATCAGGGCCAGAGGTCCCATCAGGGCCAGACGTCCCATCAGGGCCAGACGTCCCATCAGGGCCAGACGTCCCATCAGGGCCAGACGTCCCATCAGGGCCAGACGTCCCATCAGGGCCAGAGGTCCCATCAGGGCCAGAGGTCCCATCAAGGCCAGAGGTCCCATCAGGGCCAGACGTCCCATCAGGGCCAGACGTCCCATCAGGGCCAGACGTCCCATCAGGGCCAGAGGTCCCATCAGGGCCAGAGTCCCATCAGGGCCAGAGGTCCCATCAGGGCCAGACGTCCCATCAGGGCCAGGAGTCCCATCAGGGCCAGACGTCCCATCAGGGCCAGACGTCCCATCAGGGCCAGACGTCCCATCAGGGCCAGACGTCCCATCAGGGCCAGGAGTCCCATCAGGGCCAGACGTCCCATCAGGGCCAGAGGTCCCATCAGGGCCAGACGTCCCATCAGGGCCAGACGTCCCATCAGGGCCACCATTCATCACATAAAGGGTTAAAAGTGGCTTTAACTGGATAAAAAGTCCCTTTGTTACGGCTTGTGGAAGACAGGGATTCGACCAATCACAGGAGAGCAGAGGAAACTATGAAGATGCCGTTGTATGTTTTAACACTACCACAATATTCCCCAGTAAATTGTAGCTTTATGTTTGGGGCAATAGACGTGTTGCCCTGTTTCTGTGTTGTTCTATTCCCCGACAACGGCCTTAACACACTGCCGTCTGAACGGCGCCGCGACCCTGACTCGAATCTCACTCTTCTGTGAAGCATCGGGGATAAAACATCTCCCGTCGATTCAGAGGCAGGAAGAGAGTTCACTGCACGGCTCTCTGGACGTCCATCTGCTCCGAGAGGATTAAAGACCGCTGTTTGACCTGTGTGTGTGTGTGTGTGTGTGTGTGTGTGTGTGTAACCCCGGCCCCTGGGCACAGTGTCAGCAGGGGGCGGATGTCCTTTTCTGTGATTATTGAAAAGCAGCGACATTTCAATCAGAGTTTTAACCCTGCTGTACGTTATACATGTATTTACAAACCTGTATCTTCTTTATACTAATACACAACTGTGTATATTGTAATACATGCATATTCGAATAAGTATCGAGTGTATCGAGCACATATACATGCTTTTGTTTTGAAATAATCCAAATAAAATACAAGTACTCGAAGATAATACTTCCTCCGAGTACGGTGTGGGGGCAGGAAGTGCTCATTATGGTCTGGGTGGTTGCGCAGCAGCAGCAAAACCAGGAGCTAAAATTAGACGCTAATCGACCTCATCGATCCTCAGCCCTACTTCTGCAGCCGCCGTCAGCCAATCACAACGCAGCTTCACTTCCACACACTGCTGCGCGAAATAGGTACTTCTACTTTTCTAAAGTACAAGATCTGAGTACTTTTACTTTTACTCAAGTACAAGACCTGAGTACTTCTACTTTTCTAAAGTACAAGATCTGAGTACTTTTACTTTTCTAAAGTACAAGATCTGAGTACTTTTACTTTTACTCAAGTACAAGACCTGAGTACTTCTACTTTGACTCAAGTACAAGATCTGAGTACTTCTATTTTTCTAAAGTACAAGATCTGAGTACTTCTACTTTTACTCAACTACAATATCTGAGTACTTCTACTTTTACTACAAGATCTGAGTACTTCTACTTTTACTACAAGATCTGAGTACTTCTACTTTTACTCAAGTACAAGATCTGAGTACTTCTACTTTTCTAAAGTACAAGATCTGAGTACTTCTACTTTTACTCAAGTACAAGATCTGAGTACTTCTACTTTTACTCAAGTACAAGATCTGAGTACTTCTACTTTTACTACAAGATCTGAGTACTTCTACTTTTACTACAAGATCTGAGTACTTTTACTTTTACTCAAGTACAAGACCTGAGTACTTCTACTTTTCTAAAGTACAAGATCTGAGTACTTCTACTTTGCTAAAGTACAAGATCTGAGTACTTTTACTTTTACTCAAGTACAAGATCTGAGTACTTCTACTTTTCTAAAGTACAAGATCTGAGTACTTTTACTTTTACTCAAGTACAAGACCTGAGTACTTCTACTTTGACTCAAGTACAAGATCTGAGTACTTCTACTTTTCTAAAGTACAAGATCTGAGTACTTCTACTTTTACTCAAGTACAAGACCTGAGTACTTCTATTTTTCTAAAGTACAAGATCTGAGTACTTCTACTTTTACTCAACTACAATATCTGAGTACTTCTACTTTTACTACAAGATCTGAGTACTTCTACTTTTCTAAAGTACAAGATCTGAGTACTTCTACTTTTACTCAAGTACAAGATCTGAGTACTTCTACCTTTACTCAACTACAAGATCTGAGTACTTCTACTTTTACTCAACTACAAGATCTGAGTACTTCTACTTTTACTACAAGATCTGAGTACTTCTACTTTTCTAAAGTACAAGATCTGAGTACTTCTACTTTTACTCAAGTACAAGATCTGAGTACTTCTACCTTTACTCAACTACAAGATCTGAGTACTTTTTCGGTGATCTTCTGTACAAACATCTGAATCATTGAATCCAGAAATGATCATTATTAAACAGAACCAAGACGAGATGAAATGTACATATTAGTATTGAGTGCCATGCTTTGTGTTCAACAAGAAGTACGATGAACTACAACAGTCCAACGAACTCAAGTACTTCTCGGTCTCAACTTAGATTCAAAGACAGAGGAGTCGGAAAGTTTCTAATCGAAGAAGAAAGTACGAGTAAGCGTTCCAGAAACCAATAGTTCGTGCAACCAATCAGAACGACTCGAAGCGAGTCTCGATAACAACAGTCTTACGGCGTTTCTCTAGTCACTAATACAATTCATTTATTATTCCACCAGAACGACGATCAGCTCCCGATCCGCCACAACAACGATCAAGAGGTACAACGTGTAAAACCATCTCGTCAGAGAGGTCGCTAAATTATCAATCGACCAGAAACGTGAAGCTAACTTTAAGCCGCTGAGCCCGTTGTTAGCGTAACCAATCTGCACACGGAATAAGTACTTCTACTTTTCTAAAGTACTAGATCTGAGTACTTCTACTTTTCTAAAGTACAAGAACTGAGTACTTCTACTTTTCTAAAGTACAAGATCTGAGTACTTCTACTTTTACTCAAGTACAAGATCTGAGTACTTCTACTTTTCTAAAGTACAAGATCTGAGTACTTCTACTTTTCTCAAGTACAAGATCTGAGTACTTCTACTTTTCTAAAGTACAAGATCTGAGTACTTCTACTTGTACTCAAGTACAAGATCTGAGTACTTCTACTTGTACTCAAGTACAAGATCTGAGTACTTCTACTTTTACTCAAGTACAAGATCTGAGTACTTCTACTTTTACTCAAGTACAAGATCTGAGTACTTCTACTTTTACTCAAGTACAAGATCTGAGTACTTCTACTTTTACTCAAGTACAAGATCTGAGTACTTCTACTTTTACGACAAGATCTGAGTACTTCTACTTTTACGACAAGATCTGAGTACTTCTACTTTTACTCAAGTACAAGATCTGAGTACTTCTACTTTTACTCAAGTACAAGAACTGAGTACTTCTACTTTTACTCAAGTACAAGATCTGAGTACTTCTACTTTTACTCAAGTACAAGATCTGAGTACTTCTACTTTTACTCAAGTACAAGATCTGAGTACTTCTACTTTTACTCAAGTACAATAACTGAGTACTTCTACTTTTACTCAAGTACAAGACTGAGTACTTCTACTTTTACTCAAGTACAAGATCTGAGTACTTCTACTTTACTCAAGTACATATCTGAGTACTTCTACTTTTACTCAACTACAAGATCTGAGTACTTCTACTTTTACTCAAGTACAAGATCTGAGTACTTCTACTTTTACTCAAGTACATATCTGAGTACTTCTACTTTACTCAACTACAAGATCTGAGTACTTCTACTTTTACTCAAGTACAAGATCTGAGTACTTCTACTTTTACTCAAGTACAAGAACTGAGTACTTCTACTTTTACTCAAGTACAAGATCTGAGTACTTCTACTTTTACTCAAGTACAAGATCTGAGTACTTCTACTTTTACTCAAGTACAAGAACTGAGTACTTCTACTTTTACTCAAGTACAATAACTGAGTACTTCTACTTTTACTCAAGTACAAGAACTGAGTACTTCTACTTTTACTCAAGTACAAGATCTGAGTACTTTTACTCAAGTACATATCTGAGTACTTCTACCTTTACTCAACTACAAGATCTGAGTACTTCTACTTTTACTCAAGTACAAGATCTGAGTACTTTTACTCAAGTACTATATCTGAGTACTTCTACTTTACTCAACTACAAGATCTGAGTACTTCTACTTTTACTCAAGTACAAGATCTGAGTACTTTTACTCAAGTACAGATCTGAGTACTTCTACTTTACTCAACTACAAGATCTGAGTACTTCTACTTTTACTCAAGTACAAGATCTGAGTACTTCTACTTTTACTCAAGTACAAAATCTGAGTACTTCTACTTTACTCAAGTACAAGATCTGAGTACTTCTACTTTTACTCAAAGTACAAGATCTGAGTACTTCTACTTTTACTCAAGTACAAGATCTGAGTACTTCTACTTTTACTCAAGTACAAGATCTGAGTACTTCTACTTTTACTCAAGTACAAGATCTGAGTACTTCTACCTTTACTCAAGTACAAGATCTGAGTACTTCTACTTTTACTCAAGTACAAGATCTGAGTACTTCTACTTTTACTCAACTACAAGATCTGAGTACTTCTACTTTTACTCAAGTACAAGATCTGAGTACTTCTACTTTTACTCAACTACAACATCTGAGTACTTCTACTTTTACTCAAGTACAAGATCTGAGTACTTCTACTTTTACTCAAGTACAAGATCTGAGTACTTTTACTCAAGTACTAGATCTGAGTACTTCTACCTTTACTCAACTACAAGATCTGAGTACTTCTACTTTTACTCAAGTACTATATCTGAGTACTTCTACCTTTACTCAACTACAAGATCTGAGTACTTCTACTTTTACTCAAGTACAAGATCTGAGTACTTTTACTCAAGTACTAGATCTGAGTACTTCTACTTTTACTCAAGTACAATAACTGAGTACTTCTACCTTTACTCAACTACAAGATCTGAGTACTTCTACTTTTACTCAAGTACAAGATCTGAGTACTTCTACTTTTACTCAAGTACAAGATCTGAGTACTTCTACTTTGACTCAACTACAAGATCTGAGTACTTCTACTTTTACTCAAGTACAAGATCTGAGTACTTCTACTTTTACTCAAGTACTATATCTGAGTACTTCTACTTTTGAGAAGAGAGTCAGAGAGGTCGCTAAATTATCAACGACCAGAAGCGTGAAGCTAGCTTTAAGCCGCTGAGCCCGTTGTCAGCGTAACCGATCTGCACACGGCCTACCCAGGGGGTCGGACCGTTGAGCTTCTTCTTGCCCCTGTTGAACATGAACCAGAGACTATCTGAACATTGTTATTACTATTATTTATTTATTGGTACTTTGTTATAATTATTAATCTGAGTGAAAAAAAAAGGAGAATATATATATAGTATTGTTATATATTTGTTTTGTTTCCGACATGTTCAATAAATTGACTAAACTAACAACAAGCCTCCTGACTGGCGCCGACCACTTCAACTCTGACACCTTCTCCAAAGTCAAATTCAAGCGCTTCTCCAGCATCTCACAGCTGTTGTAAATTACATATTTATATACACATACTCAAAGGATTATTTCCCTACCTCACGTTCAATCAGGTGTTCTTTATGCGATGAACAACCACATGTGTGTTTCCTGATAGCCTTCTACACGAGGATGAACGATTAAAGAAAAGAAAATTAAGTTTAATATTTCAAAATGAGTGATCTGTACGTAGACTGGGCCTCCCACCCGTACGAACCCTGCTCTGAGCAACAAGTGTTCGTCCGTCTGGTCCGCCACAGACAAAGGTCTCCGAACGTCCTATAGAAATGCTCTGGATGCTACAACACCCCTTGCTGTGAAACACAAATGATGTGCAATATATATCTATATATGCCGTTAATATGTGCAATATACACCTGGCTTCTGTATCCTCAGAACGGTTCCAGGATGGCTATTTTTGTAATGCATGCTTCTTAGTCAACACCCAGCTGTCTTCTTGCTGTAACGAATGTAAATATCGCCCTCTGCGGGACGAGTACAGGCCTTCTGATTCTGATGCATACCTTACTGAAGGCGAAGGGCACCCACGGGATCTCCTGCCTGACGGAGGCCTGGGTGCTTCCGACCACTTTGGCGGTGCTCTTGGTCGGGCATTTCCTGACGCTGTCTCGCAGGTTGAGGAATCGACTTCGCGCTCGGCAGGACGCCGGCACCGTGCAGGCGGTGAAGGTGGAGAGAGACGCCCGCTGACGGTGCAGCTCGATGGCGTGCTGCCGCTGGAGAGGGTGCAGGTGGGCGAGGGACTCGTGGAGGTCGAAACTCTGGAGAGGGTGAAGGTGGGCGAGGGATTCCTGGAAATCGACCTTCTGTGGAGGGTGATGGTAGGCGAGGGATTCCTGGAAATCCACCTTCTGTGGAGGGTGATGGTAGGCGAGGGATTCCTGGAAATCCACCTTCTGTGGAGGGTGAAAGTGGGCGAGGGACTCATGGAGATCGTCTCTCCGTTGAGGGTGATGGTAGGCGAGGGATTCCTTATGATCGACCTTCTGTTGAGGGTGATGGTAGGCGAGGGATTCCTTGAAATCGACCTTCTGTTGAGGGTGATGGTAGGCGAGGGATCCTTGAAATCGACCTTTGTGAGGGTGAAGGTAGGCGAGGGATTCCTTGATATCGTCTCTCCGTTGAGGGTGATGGTAGGCGAGGGATTCCTTATGATCGACCTTCTGTTGAGGGTGATGGTAGGCGAGGGATTCCTTGAAATCGACCTTCTGTTGAGGGTGAAAGTGGGCGAGGGACTCATGGAGATCGTCTCTCCGTTGAGGGTGATGGTAGGCGAGGGATTCCTTGAGATCGTCTCTCCGTTGAGGGTGAAAGTGGGCGAGGGTCTCCTGGAGATCGTTCTTCTGTAGAGGGTGAAGGTAGGTGAGGGACTCCTGCGTCTTCTCGCCGCCGTTCATAGCCGTGGAGGGGAAGTTGTGGCGGGGGAAAAGCGTGGTCATGGTCAGATATTCCCAATGGGTTGTGAATCATAAATGGTTCCTAGAGAGAGAGGTTTGTTGTTGGGTCTCCAAAAACTCAATCCCGTTGCACAGACACTCTCCCCGCTGCTCTCTCTCTCTGTGTGACACCCTCCCTCCCATTCTCCTGACAATTAATGGGCTTCAGTGAGCGAGGCACATGTCACTCGCTGCATGAATAATCGATGTCACCCCCCGGATTCAGGCACAGCCACGAGCGAGTCAGCGTCAGCACGAGGACTCCTGGGCAGGCAGCTTTCATTCAAACATGCACATTGGATCAGGACTACTGTTGATGTTTTTGTTGTTTCTGATTTTAACCCGTTAAGCCCCGAGCCTGTTTCTCAGGGTTCAGGCTCGAAAATGACATTCCCAGAACAAATGACTGTCACTTCTAAAAGGTTTATATGAATACTTGTTGTTGTCAAAGCAAGGTCCCAGCTGTGAGCTGGACGTGGAAGTGTCAGAATCAATACAGATGCTTCTGTGTCAGAGTCAATTCAGATGGAACATAGCAACACAATGTAGATTCCTGTCTCCGCCTAAAGAAAACCCATTACTCATAGTGAAGACCACCCTGAATGATGGGCTAGGAGCCTAGACAGCTTTAGGAATCCAAAGTAGAACATATAATAAGTACCCTGTATCAAGATGGAGGCAAAACAAGTGACCTTTGACCTTTTTGGAGAGGTTTATGAAAATAAAGTCCAGGCGGAATCAGCTTTGGTTCCATCAGTGACCTTTGACCTTCTTCAGATACCAGACTGTACAAGTCATTGTGTTACATTGAATACTCACTATAGGTATTCATTCCATTCAACAAATTAAATTAAAGATTCTTAAAAAAATATTAAAAATATTTGTGTGTATAAAAAATCAGACTCAACCGGTAAAGCGTCTTTGAACACTCCAATGTATGAGTATGATGATTCAGCCGTTCTCTGCAGCAGCTTCCAGGCTCTGTCCCAGAGTGGAACAGCACGAGAAACTGAACGTGGAAGACAAGCAGAAATTCCTCAAGATAATAATTCTGCAAGTTCAAAATAGGTCTGCACAGTATTAGGACAAAGCTGACCGTGCCACACAACATGCTCTACATTGAACTTTGTCACGTCAGATCTAGTCTAACTGAAGACCAACATTAGTCGTTTGGTTTAAGAGGACAGACAATGTTGTGCTCGCAATAAGAGGACAATTTGACGGAGACACTTTTACAAAAAAGTCCATACGAGACGTACCGTGGCTCAGAAAGTAATATCATGCATTCCATTTGATAAAACCACATGAAGTTGGAAATGGACCTGTTTCCATTCAGAGAAAGAAGTATCCATTAGAAACGGTCCGTTGTCGAACTGGAAGATATCCTGCATCGTCAAACCCTAATAAAGTTAAATGATTGGATACGTTTTTTTCTCCACTGGCTCCCGGTCAAGTCCCGCATCATCACCTACTAACCCCTCCTCGTCACCCTCCGTGCCCTCTCCCCTCAGTCCCTCACAGATCCCCCGCCCCGCACCCTTCGATTCCCCATTCACGCCTCCGCACCTTCAGCAACAAAGCCTTCCAACATTAACCCACTCTTCCCCCCCCATGTTTTATGTCTTGTATATGTTCATTGTGAAGCGACCTTGGGTTGATGAAAGGCGTTGTATAAATTAAAGTTTTTATTATCTGTTATAGTGTGTTAGCGACCATTAACAACCTCTGAATTGAGTATTCAGCTATTCATCTCAATGTGAATGTAAAGCTTGAAGTGGCTCCAGGGAAACGTCTATAAGTTCTACTACTACGACTGAAAAAAACATTGGCGGCAACAATTAAACAAAATATAAGGAATCGGTAAAGAGATGATAAACTAATACACTGTAAATTATTTTGATTTTTGATTTGATATACTTTATTAATCCCCGTGGGGAAATTGTTTCTCTGCATTCGACCCATCGGAGCAGTGTTCTGCCATCATGTGCCTTGCTCAGGGACGCCTCGGTCTTTCCGGGACTTGAACTGGTGACCTGCCAGTTGCCAAGCCAAGTCCCTATCGACTTCGCCACCACCGCCCCCAATATAGGATCCAGTGACCATGACAATTAGGAATCAGGATATCTGATGAGGTACACAACATAAACTATGACCAATTACCTCTACGGCTAGATGTTACTAAAATAATTATTATAGTAACATATGTAATAAAAACACGATGAAAGGCGTTACATAAATTAAAGTTTTCATTATCTAGTAAATCTGTTAAATACTGATGTTAGCTTAAAAATCTGACTTCCGGTTGAGCTCAACAGAAACACAAACAAAGGTCGACTTTTGGAGGGCAGGGGTAGATGATGAACGGGAAAACAGTTTTTACACAGACGACAAAATGCTCCAGGAAAACCCACGAACGAGAGACGATATTTCTCCAACCAGCAACCTCATCTGCATATACGACCGATAGCGATCGGCCCGCCGCCTCATGTCCCTGAACACACCGTCCCAATGGAAGATGAACCACAGCACATGTATTCAATGCACTGCTGTAAATATCCATATGCGCATCGTTCTTCATGTGTTCGACGGTCGATAGAGACGATAAAGTAGGTTAGTGTGACGGAGTTCGGCCCCGGAGGCTCCGATCTGAATCGAGCCGGAGCGTTAAATCTGAGAGACTGACCCACATGATTCAGGAACTCAAACGCAGCATTTAGAGAGCCGATCAATACCATAACACAGGACACAACAGCATTATGTAAGGGATGATGTGCGGCATTAATGACGCCTCGCTGCCAGTTATCTCGCGTATTACAAATAAACCAACGACTCGACTCCCATTATTCACTCAAAAAGGGATTTCAACGATTTAGAAATGAACGCAAACTGCTTCCGCTAAGAAACAGTCGGTTCAACTGTCCGTTACTTCCTGTCTTCTTCTGTTGTTCCCTTTAGTGTTTACTTCCTGTCTGTCTTCTTCTGCTGTTCCCTTTAGTGTTTACTTCCTGTCTGTCTTCTTTGCTGTTCCCTTTAGTGTTCACTTCCTGTCTGTCTTCTTCTACTACTGTCCTCTCCTGCTGATGTTCAGGTGTATATCAGTATGTAGTGTCTCTACTTTAAAGAGTCCTCTCCTGCTGATGTTCAGGTGTATATCAGTGTGTAGTGTCTCTACTTTAAAGAGTCCTCTCCTGCTGATGTTCAGGTGTATATCAGTGTGTAGTGTCTCTACTTTAAAGAGTCCTCTCCTGCTGATGTTCAGGTGTATATCAGTATGTAGTGTCTCTACTTTAAAGAGTCCTCTCCTGCTGATGTTCAGGTGTATATCAGTATGTAGTGTCTCTACTTTAAAGAGTCCTCTCCTGCTGATGTTCAGGTGTATATCAGTATGTAGTGTCTCTACTTTAAAGAGTCCTCTCCTGCTGATGTTCAGGTGTATATCAGTATGTAGTGTCTCTACTTTAAAGAGTCCTCTCCTGCTGATGTTCAGGTGGATATCAGTATGTAGTGTCTCTACTTTAAAGAGTTCTCTCCCGCTGATGTTCAGGTGTATATCAGTATGTAGTGTCTCTACTTTAAAGAGTCCTCTCCTGCTGATGTTCAGGTGTATATCAGTATGTAGTGTCTCTACTTTAAAGAGTCCTCTCCTGCTGATGTTCAGGTGTATATCAGTATGTAGTGTCTCTACTTTAAAGAGTCCTCTCCTGCTGATGTTCAGGTGTATATCAGTATGTAGTGTCTCTACTTTAAAGAGTCCTCTCCTGCTGATGTTCAGGTGTATATCAGTGTGTAGTGTCTCTACTTTAAAGAGTCCTCTCCTGCTGATGTTCAGGTGTATATCAGTGTGTAGTGTCTCTACTTTAAAGAGTCCTCTCCTGCTGATGTTCGGGTGTATATCAGTATGTAGTGTCTCTACTTTAAAGAGTCCTCTCCTGCTGATGTTCAGGTGTATATCAGTATGTAGTGTCTCTACTTTAAAGAGTTCTCTCCCGCTGATGTTCAGGTGTATATCAGTATGTAGTGTCTCTACTTTAAAGAGTCCTCTCCTGCTGATGTTCAGGTGTATATCAGTATGTAGTGTCTCTACTTTAAAGAGTCCTCTCCTGCTGATGTTCAGGTGTATATCAGTATGTAGTGTCTCTACTTTAAAGAGTCCTCTCCTGCTGATGTTCAGGTGTATATCAGTGTGTAGTGTCTCTACTTTAAAGAGTCCTCTCCTGCTGATGTTCAGGTGTATATCAGTATGTAGTGTCTCTACTTTAAAGAGTCCTCTCCTGCTGATGTTCAGGTGTATATCAGTATGTAGTGTCTCTACTTTAAAGAGTCCTCTCCTGCTGATGTTCAGGTGTATATCAGTATGTAGTGTCTCTACTTTAAAGAGTCCTCTCCTGCTGATGTTCAGGTGTATATCAGTATGTTATGTCTCTACTTTAAAGAGTCCTCTCCTGCTGATGTTCAGGTGTATATCAGTGTTACATAGTGATGTCACCATGTTCCTGAAGTAAACAAAGTGGTCCACTGGAGACGTGATATAGTGTGGATGTATTTATTTATAGTCTGTACATGTGTTTTAACGTAGTGTGTGTATTCAAATATGTGTGGATGGATGAATTTTTCACATGTGTGTGTCAGCGCTGCGTGTCAGGAGCCGGGAGGTTGCTAGGCAACGCCGGGTAAGGCATGTGCTGCTGCAGAGCTGCTCACATATGATGCTGCAGGTGAACGTCTCTACGCCGGGAAAACAGAGACACACACACACACACACACACACACACACACCACACACACACACACACACACACACACACAACACACACACACACACACACACACACACACACACACACACACACCACACACACACACACACACACACACACACACACACACACACACACACACACCACACACACACACACACACACACACACACACACACACAGCAGCCTTAACAAATCGCCGCTACAAAAAAACCCTGTCCTCCCCAGGCTGCGTCTCATTTTGTCAGTAAACACATTTTATTTTAGGAGACCTGCGGTGAGGATCCAGATGTGCACGAATCCTGAGCCCCAACATGACGCACACACACACACACACACACACACATTGAAATTGATGCACACACATGTTCCAATACATGCACGCTGACAAAAAGTTGCGCACACACCTGTAGCATACATAAACACACACACGCGTCAGCACACGGTGATCACAGGTTGTAGCAAATGACTCGCGGTGCAGCGCCTCCTCCTTCTCCTCCTCACATGTATGGATGAGGAGGTGATGGGGGAGGAAGAGGAAGAGGAGGAAGAGGACCTACCAGGAGGCGCCGGTGCAGACTCTTGGTTCTCCTCAGGGAACCCATGATGCGGCGGCCCATTTTCTTTGCATACCAGACGGAGCTGAGCATGTTTCTGAGGAGGAGGAGGAGGAGGAGGAGGAGGAGGAGGAGGCAGAGGAGGTGATGTCGCCTCCTCTGCTGCAGGCTCGGCGTCGGAGGAGGAAGAGGGAGGGGGGGGTTCACTCGCCCCCCCCACCTCCTCACAAACTGCAGGAGCGACCGGAGCGTCTGCGTTTCCTCCTGCTGTCGCTTAGCAGGAGTCAGAGTCCAGAGAGGAGTGTGTGTGTGTGTGTGTGTGGGTGTGGGTGTGTGTGTGTGTCTGTGTGTGTTTAAAGAGTCCTCTGATCTCTCGTCTAGCGGCAGTCTGGAAACCTCCTTCTTCCTCACCTCCTGTTTCTCCTTCCCTCCTCTGCTTATTCATCGTCTTCCTGTTCAACTTTTCCTCCTCATATGTCCCACTTCCTTTTCCTCCTCGTCTTTTTCCCATTTCCTCCACATCTTCCTCTTCCTCAAACTTCGGCTGATTTCTCCCCCGTCTCCTCGTTCCGTCAGAAAAACGAAACTTCATATTTTTTTTACGAAAAGTTAAACCAAATAAAGTCTGTGGCAAAATGGTGATTGATCGCGGAGTGTAACGGACAGCGACGTAATATCGAGACACTTCACCCTAAACTGCTCCTGTGGGAATTGTCCACAGTATTGATGAGCTACATGTCGGATATATGCAACATGTAACGTCAAGCACCAACATAAATACCATGAATTATTAACGCTGTATAACGATGGACATTTCTTCCTGGAGATAATATCCTATGCAAATGGAAGAACGGTGGCCCCAGTAAAGAGCTCTGTGGTTCTCCATGGGTTTGGTTTTTGAGATCCTAGTACTAGACTCCTGGTAATAGGATGGGTTGTGTGCTCTGCATGTGTGACCATTAAAGAGGGTTTCATCCCTCCCAATAGTATATTATTCTGAAGCTTTTTCTTTCTGAAAATGTAAATGAACTTTCTAATCTGACTTTTTTCAGAACATTTCCAAATTCAGATTTTTTGGGGGAAGTCTAATAATTCTGAAATTGTGCTGACATTTTTAGAATTCAGAACATTTAAAGATTATGGCATTTAAAAAAAAGATTATCCAAATGATTACTTTTTACTGGAAATCTCAAAGTTTTTACTATTTCTGAAAATCTGAACATTAAAAAATAAAAATCTAAAAATTTAACAATTCTGACTTTTTTTCTCAGAAAATCTTAAAATTCTGTATTTTTTCTCAACATTTAGAATTTTTTCTGAAAATCTCTAAAATGTTGACTATTTAAAAAAAATCTCACTGCTGAACAATCAGAGCAGACTGGGCTCTGGTTTCAGACGGAGGGTGAAAAGAGGTGCTGCAGCTTTTTGGACATTAAAGCATGGAGACATGTCGCAGTAGAGACACTACATCGTATAATATCAACCTGAAAATGAGGCTCCTGAGAGCATGATAAAAGAGGGGGGCATTGGGTCTGTTAACTGCCCTGTGAAAACCCTTTATTAGGATCACATGGTATTATACCGTCATTTTCTAGAGTCTTGTTAATGCTGTGGATCCATCTACTAGTCGGTATCTATTTATAGCCATTTGTTATGTCTTTAAATGTTTGCATCTATTTCTTCCTCGGCCTGGAAAAAGCTTCCTCAGATATTCCATGATGTCCCTGATATTCCAGGCACGACTGGCACCCTGTGGGCTATAAATAGAGTCGCTCTGTCCTCCCAGAATGCTTTGCTGCAGCCGGGGATACAGTGCGGCAGAGATGAGGCGACGGAGCATTAGTGACGAGTCATTTCACGACCTCTGTCTCGTGATGAAGACTCAGAGCGGCTGGGAATCTGTTTGTGTTAGGAGGCCATGTACAGGAAGCCTCCTCCTCCTCCTCCTCCGCTGAGGAACGCGAGCGAGAGGCGGAGGAAGAAAGACGGAAGAAATAACAAAGAATAAGAGAGCCTTCAGAGCCTTTTCAGGGATCCATTCAGAGCGTTATCGAGGAGGAGGAGGAGGAGGAGGAGAGGAGAGGAGGAGGAGGAGGAGGTCAGAGAGATAACTGACGTCAAACTGGAGACTTCAAACGTTGAGGAAACAACGAGGAGCAGGAAGTGGAGATCTCAAGAAGTCCACTGAACGCTCGAATACTGGACTCCACGGTCTTCCCTTTGCTCCTTCATTCACTTCCGCTGCGTTGGTCCGGCAGCTTTTTGGTTCTTCATGTTTCACTGTGGCTTTTTCAACAATAAAACAATAAATAAAAAGTCAGAACATCCCCAAACTTCATCTCCATGCGTCCAAAAGGAGTTGAGATCGTTCGGTCTGAATCGAAGCAGTGAACCGAACCCGACACGTATAAAAAACACAAAGCTTGGACTCAAATCCTTTACTCCATGCACTCTGGTTCTTCGTTGGCATGCTTCGACCTCCTTTCATTCAGTCCACTACCTTTCTCTGGCAGCTTAAGCTTCCTTACACATTACAATGCTTGCACGTTGACCCATGAAAAGGTCCTGAAGCTGATGGATATATCTTTAGTTCTGCAGGTACATTGATATGTTGTCCTGATGAGAGCACTAATTAAAAAGTTAGGAAATCACAAACTTCATCTCAATCCGTCCAAAAGAGATATTTCAGTCTGAATCGAAGCGGCGGACAGAAACACATCGGAGTCCCGACAGAAAACACGAAGCTTGGACATTTACTCAAATCCTGCACTCCATGTCCTCTGGTCTTCTTCGACATGCCAGGGTCCGTGCAGGAATCCTGAAGTCACATGCAAGACCTTCTTTAAGACCCTCTCCGTACACTTTAAGACCTCATCGCCACTTGGAGTTCTAACCGGTTACCATGGTGACACACTTCACCTCACATTGACTATGTACAGTATGGATTGTCCTTCCTCCTTATCTTCCAACCGTTTGGACGCAGACTTGCATTACCCCATAACGATGTTGCTTAGCAACCGGCGTAAACGGATGCCATGACGACATTCAGGCAGACGGCAGAACACGACCTCTCTGGACCCTTCAGATACTTACTGACAACAAGCTACAACATGTAACACCTCGGAGCATGCCCTTTAATGCTTTCAGACCCCGCGACACCCTGCATGCTTCTACCTCCCGTCACTCACTTCTACTACATTTGTCTGGCAGCTTTGGTTACTTTATGTTTTATTGTTGCGTTTCCAACAAGTTGTCCCGAGGAAAGCACCGATTACAAAGTCAGAAAATCACCAAACCGTCCGAAAGTTGTGAAGATACTTCAGTCTGAATCGAAACACATGGAAACTGTCCTAATTGAACCAGGAGGAAAGCTGCAGGTTTCAACTAACGGGATTTCAATCACGTGGTCTACCCTTTAATATGAAGAGACTCCTTCCCCCGACAAAACCACACATCGTGCGTCTTGTTGAAGGTCAACATTGAGAAATAATAATAACTGGCTTTCTTTCCGATGAGAAATCAGAACATCAAACCACCCTGGAGTGGGACGAGTTATTCACAAAGTATTTCAAGCATTTAAACAAACGAGTGAAAGAAAAGCGTGTAAAAAACGAAATACAAATTATGATTCAGGTTTGCCGTTTTCATTTCTCTCAAGTGTCGAGAAACATATTTTAAAAAACTAATGAATAAATACACCATAAACCAATGTTAACCAAGAGCAAATAGCATTGGACCTCGTCATGTGACCTTGAAGACACTTCCCCCAAACATTTTAACATTTTGACTTTTTCTAAAAATTCTGACTTTTTTCTCAAAATAGTAATAAATTAAGGAAAATGTTCCCATTGCAAAAATATTAACATAAATATATATTTTCTTTTATCCATCCATCTTCTCCTGCTTATCCGTGGTCGGGTCGCGGGGGCAGAGAGCCCCAAACGTTCCTTTCCCCTCATCAACCAGCTCTGACTGGGGGGTCCCAAGGCGCTCCCAGGCCAGAAGAGATATAGTCCCTCCACCTGGTCCTAGGTCTACCCCTCGGTCTCCTCCCAGCTGGACGTGCCTGGAACACCTCCCTAGGGAGGCGCCCAGGTGGCATCCTAACTAGGTGCCCGAACCACCTCAACTGGCTCCTTTCGACGCGAAGGAGGAGCGGCTCAACTCCGAGTCCCTCCCTGATGACCGAACTTCTCACCTTATCCCTAAGGGAGACGCCAGCCACCCGGCGGAGGAAACCCATCTCGGCCGCTTGTATCCGCGATCTCGTTCTTTGGGTCCTGACCCATCCTTCATGACCATAGGTGAGGGGAGGAACGGCCCGGTAGACAGAGAGCTTTGCCTTCCGGCTCAGCTCCCTTTCCGTCACACGGTGCGGTAAAGCGACTGCAGTACCGCTCCCGCTGCTCCGACTCTCCGGCCCGTCTCACGCTCCATTGTTCCCTCACTCGAGAACAAGACCCCGAGATACTTGAACTCCTTCACTTGGGGTAAGGACTCGTTCCCTACTTGGAGCGGACAGTCCATCGGTTTCCTGCTGAGAGCCACGGCCTCAGATCTGGAGATTTCTTTTATTAACAATTATATTTAAAAACGGAATAGATTTGAATCAACTTCTGAGTTTTACCTTTTCCTTTTGTTGTTATTGTGAATTCTAACTTTTATTTGAACGTTTTATTTTTATATATTCTATTTTTCAGAAAATAATACTTTTTTCTGAACATTTCCAAATGTTTAAATCTGTATTTTACCTTTTCCTATTCTTGTTGTTATTTTAATGTAAAGGTTTTATTTTTATATATCCTGTGTATTTCCCTACAGACCACTTAACCAATAAAAAAAAACTCGCGGACCACCTAACTCCACAAATATCCAAAAACACATCGTTTTTTACAAATCGCCTGATAATGGTACAAACAAGTGGCAGCATGTGTGACGAAGGTACTCATGTGGGCTATATTATGCAATCGAAAGTGAAACTTAAGCTCGTTCCATTGCGGAGATATTCCCGCGAGAGTGCGAAAAACTTAAATACATGTATTTATTTCAAATGTGAAATGTTACCAATGTACTCACGGACCACTAGGGGGCGCTCACGGACCACCAGTGGTCCGCGGACCACACTTTGAGAAGCACTGCCCTACAGGGATACATTCTCTTTAATTGGGGTTTTATTTGAACGTGAACAAAAATCTGACGGGTTTTTAGAAAATTCAAAACAGTTTTTTTCTCAATTTCAAATGTTTAAATTGTTTGTTTTGTTGTTGTTGTTGTTGTTGTTGTTGTTGTTTTAATTTGAAGGTTTTATTTGTATTATTCTGTGTATTTCCCTACAAGGATACATTCATATTTATCTATTTTAACTAATTTAATTGGTTTAAATTTGAACGTGAGCTACCCAAAAATAGGTTGATATACTGGATATATTTAATCTTTTTAAATAGGTCTCTTAGAAAACACACTTTGTGCATCGTCTTCGTTGCTGCTGTGACGGATCAAAAGAGTATATATTATTATTTTAAGCGGCCGTAGCCAGGTGAGTGAAGGAGGTGTTGGGGTGGGTGTTACCTGGATGGAGGGGTAGGGGTTGGAGGAGCAGGAGGGGAGGGGGCTGTCCTCTCCGGGGCTACAGAGGGAGGAGGAGGAGGGGGAGGGGAGGTCCTGGAGGAACGATGAGGAACCGTCAAAGATCGACTCCAGAGCCACTTCCTACGGGACAAAAGGAGCAGGACGGAGTCTCGCGAGGGTCAAAACACAGAGAGAGAGAGCGAGAGAGAGAGGGGGTGAGACAGGTGAGGAGAGACAGAGGCGGGAGGAGGTGAGGAGAGACCGGTGAGGAGAGACAGAGGGGAGAGACGGGTGAGGAGAGACAGGTGAGACAGGTGAGGAAGAGGGAGGTTAGGAGAGAGGTGAGGAGAGACAGGTGAGGAGAAACAGGTGAGGAGAGACGGGTGAGGAGAGACGGGTGAGGAGAGACGGGTGAGGAGAGACGGGTGAAGAGAGACAGGTGAGGAGAGACGGGTGAGGAGAGACGGGTGAGGAGAGACGGGTGAGGAGAGACAGAGGCGGGAGGAGGTGAGGAGAGACAGAGGGGAGAGACGGGTGAGGAGAGACAGGTGAGGAGACAGGTGAGGAGAGACAGAGGCGGGAGGAGGTGAGGAGAGACGGGTGAGGAGAGACAGGTGAGGAGAAGACAGGTGAGGAGAGACAGGTTAGGAGAGAGGTGAGGAGAGACAGGTGAGGAGAGACGGGTGAGGAGAGACAGGTGAGGAGAGACAGGTGAGGAGAGGACAGGTGAGGAGAGACGGGTGAGGAGAGACAGGTGAGGAGAGACGGGTGAGGAGAGACGGGTGAGGAGAGACAGGTGAGGAGAGACAGGTGAGGAGAGACGGGTGAGGAGAGACAGGTGAGGGAGAAGGAGGTTCTAAAAATAGATTCCGTTTCTAAAACCATGAACGATTGGATCTGAGCTCAATGTTACTCAAAGGAGACGCAGCAACGTTTAAAGAGGAAGGAGTCCTGACTCACTTCCTGTCCCCTGCTCTGGAGGTCTATGGTGCTCTGATATCAAACACATTATCCTCTCGTATCATCACCAGCTGTGAGTTAATGCTACACTTACTTATTGTTATATATCTGAACTAGTGTTGCCGATACTTGAAAGGTACCGCGATACCCTGCCGTTAAAAACGTTACGATTCCTCCGTTTCATTAGTATCGGTACTTTAAGATGACGGGGGGAAAGTACTCGGTGAGAAAGCGCCGTTTTAAGAGCCGTGTGTGTTCAGCGCTTTGCTCCACTCCCTACACCGCAGCCGTGCCTGCAGTCCCGCCCCTCTCAAGCAGGCTCTAAGTCCCTCCCCTCTCAAGCACATTCTAAGTCCCTCCCCTCTCAAGCACATTCTAAGTCCCGCCCCTCTCAAGCACGCTCTAAGTCCCTCCTCTCTCGAGCACGGTCCAAGTCCCTCCCCTCTCGTGCACGCTCTAAGTCCCTCCCCTCTCAAGCACGCTCTAAGTCCCTCCCCTCTCAAGCACATTCTAAGTCCCGCCCTTCTCAAGCACGCTCCAAGTCCCTCCCCTCTCAAGCACGCTCTAAGTCCCGCCCCTCTCTCAACCACGCTCTAAGTGCCTCCCCTCTCGTGCACGCACATAGTGCCTCCCCTCTCTCGTGCACGCGCAAAGTGCCTCCCCTCTCTCGTGCACGCGCTAAGTGCCTCCCCTCTCTCCTGCACGCGCTAAGTGCCTCCCCTCTCTCGTGCACGCTCTAAGTCCCTCCCCTCTCTCAAGCACGCTCCAAGTCCCTCTTCTCTCTCGTGCACGCTCTAAGTCCCTCCCCTCTCTCGTGCACGCGCTAAGTGCCTCCCCTCTCTTGTGCACGCTCTAAGTGCCTCCCCTCTCTCCTGCACGCGGTAAGTGCTTCCCCTCTCAAGCACGCTATAAGTGCCCTCCCCTCTCTCGTGCACGCGCAAAGTGCCTCCCCTCTCTCGTGCACGCGCAAAGTGCCTCCCCTCTCTCGTGCACGCGCAAAGTGCCTCCCTCTCTCGTGCACGCGCTAAGTGCTTCCCCTCTCTCCTGCACGCGCTAAGTGCCTCCCCTCTCGTGCATGCTCTAAGGCCTCCCCTCTCAAGCACGCGCTCAGTGCCTCCCCTCTCTCGTGCACGCGCTAAGTGCCTCCCCTCTCTCGTGCACGCGCTAGCTGCCAGAGCATGTGAGAAAGCGAGAAGCATGGCTGCGAGTGGGAGTGCAACAGCCGCTGCGCCTAGGCTTGTTTGCGAAAAACAAAAAAGTTGTTTATAGATGATGCTTAATTTTATTTAATACAAATTCTAGTCATTTATTGAATGTATTGTTCTCATTGTTTAAAAGTTCTGGTTCTGGAAATAAAGCACAACAATTACATTTAAGACCGTTTCCCTTTTTTAAAGAAAAGTATCGAAAAATAATCGGAATCGCGATTCTTGACTTATCGAAACCAAAATGCCGGTATCGTGACAACACTAACGCATTATGACTTTTGCAATGAGGACATGCTTCCTCATGTTTCTGATCAAAGCGTTTAATGAACACAAAGACGGAGATAAAGAGGAACCAGGAAAGACAGATGTGAGAAAATGTTGAAAATATAGAAACGTTAAAATGAAAGAATGGGATTTTCTGCTTTGACATTTAAGATGAAACAGTTCTTCTTCTTTGTCGACACATTACAGTGGGTTTAAAACGATGTAAAGTCAGTTCAACACACGCTACTGTATGTTTTAGTGATTTGAAACAATGTTTCTGGTTCCAAGTGAAGCTGTGAATGAGCACATCAAAACAGACCGAGATAAAGGAAGACAGATCATGAATAACTAACGTATATATTTCACCGACGAATAAAGATGTGTATTATATATTTAAGCATCTTAAAAAGTCCATTAGAAATAACGTCTCTGATGAAACGAGAAGCTGTGAACACAAAGAGAGGGGTGGTGTATGTTCCGCCGTACCTTCATAGGGGAGATGTGAGCGTGCGTTACGTATCCGTGGACGTTCTCGATCAGCGACAGGTTTCTCTCCTCCACCTGAACGAGCTCCGGACCCTCCTCCGTCAGCTGGGGCGAGTCCTGAGGGGACGAGTCCTCATCCTGCTGCCGGTACTTCTGCAGGAGGGACAAGAGGGTGTTACAAATACGGTGGGGCAAAAAGTATTTTGTCAGCCACCAACTGTGCAAGTTCTCCCACTTAAGAAGATGAGAGGCCTGTACTGTTCATCCTACACTTCAACGCTGAGAGACAGGACGGGGGGAAAGAATCCACATCGTCTGATTTTTAATGAATTAATTGGTAAATTCATCGGTAAAATAAATATTTGGTCTCCTCCAAACTCCACTAAGGCCGAGACCAAAGAGCTGTTAAAGGACACTGCCTGAGTTGTGGTCGCGCAGTGATGATACTTGGACCCATATCATCTGTGGAATGTCAGCTTTAATCCGATATCCTGTTTGTGCAGATCCGATAAGTAATAAAGTATTTCTACCGTGAGTTCTGTGCTAAGTGCGTTGGCATTTTGTCTCTCAGGGATAATTCAGAGGCTTGGCGTTAGAGTCGTGTTTCGATAAGCTGAACGTGCGTCATATCGTCAGGTAGCGGAGTTCCTTCCCGTTACGTGGGTATGAACCCTGGACATTTTCAAAAAAGCCCTCAAAACGCACCTTTTCACCGAGGCTTTCCCCACTGTATAGTTAGTTTAATAGGTTTGTTTTTCCGCTACTCCCCCCCCACCCCCTTAACCTGTCTGCCTTGTTTCCCCTACTCCTACCCGACTTGTAAAGCGACCTTGGGTTTCCTGAAAGGCGCTATAAAAATATTATATATTATTATTATGACACCTTCATGGTTTGTTCAATGTTAAGAAACCCTCAGACGCCGTTTCTTGCAGATTTCGTGTTTTTGCCGCCGGGGGCTTAACTGGTTAAGTAAAGCCAGCGTTGAAGATTTTCTTACGTTTTTTTTTATTGAAAACCAAAATAAGAGCATGTCGGTCGAACAGAGTGGTCAGAAAACCAAAGAAATGTGTGACAGCTCTACATTTTAGAGTACACATATGTTTATTTAAGAAAATATGAGGATTTAAAAGTATAACTGTGCAATACAATTATTTATTTTCTAAATTCATCATTTCCAAGTTAAAAAGGATTCGATACAAATATGTAATTAAACAAACAAGTTATAATTAAAGGTTTTGGAGAAACCGGCTCGAGGGGCTAGAATCTGAAAATACACAACAGGAAAAATCTGCCCCTTCCTCACAGAGCCCCTCCCCCAACACACACGAACGCGCACATGACCAATGAGGGCAGAGATCAGTCTGTGCCCAGAGGGAAGGCTGACAGGCAGGTAGGCCGTCCAGTTACTTCAGCCGGCTCAGATGATTGGTCGAGCTTGTTACAGCGCTACGGCTTCCAGAGAGGATGTTTCTTTATGGATTTGTTGTCAAAGCACTTCAGATATTCATCGCTATCGGACGTTCAGAGCATCCCATGGAATATAACAACAAGTGTATCTCGAGCCGGTTTCTCAAACTTACCTACGCCACCTTTAAGGTGAGCAAACAATATATAACAATAAGTTCAAATATAAAAAGGAGTACAAATTTGAATTAAATCAATTAAATCATGTAAAATGAGAAAATGTCAGAAACCTACACATTTTAAACAAAAAGTGTGTATAATTCCTGGACATGTGATCAGTCGTATTTGGTTAAATTACCGTTTCCGTCCAAAACATGGTAAATAAACGTATTCCCTAAAATCTGTCTTTATGAATCTTAACATCCAAAAAGCCGCTGCCGATCCTGAATAGACATTTGTTGTTTTTAACCGATGTTCCCGAGTACAGAAACACAAACGGTCAGTGAACGTCTCATGAGGCGACAGATGGTCGAGCATCAGGAGGCAAGAGGACTACAAAGACTCGGAGGCAGAACTACAAAGACTCGGAGGCGGAACTACAAAGACTCGGAGGAGGAACTGCAAAGACCCGGAGGAAGAACTGCAAAGACTCGGAGGAAGATCTACAAAGACTCGGAGGAAGAACTACAAAGACTCGGAGGAAGAACTGCAAGGACTCAGCGGAAGAACTACAAAGACTCGGAGGAAGAAGTACAAGGACTCGGAGGAAGAAGTACAAAGACTCGGAGGAAGAACTACAAAGACTCGGAGGAAGAACTACAAGGACCCGGAGGAAGAATTTAAAGGACTCGGAGGAAGAATTACAAAGACTCGGAGGAAGATCTACAAAGACTCGGAGGAAGAACTACAAAGACTCGGAGGAAGAACTACAAAGACTCGGAGGAAGAACTGCAAAGACTCGGAGGAAGAACTGCAAAGACTCTGAGGAAGAACTGCAAGGACTCGGAGGAAGAACTGCAAAGACTCGGAGGAAGAACTGCAAAGACTCGGAGGAAGAACTGCAAAGACTCGGAGGAAGAACTGCAAGGACTCGGAGGAAGAACTACAAGGACTCGGAGGAAGAACTACAAAGACTCGGAGGAAGAACTACAAAGACTCGGAGGAAGAACTACAAAGACTCAGAGCGAAGAACTACAAGGACTCGGAGGAAGAACTACAAAGACTCGGAGGAAGAACTACAAAGACTCGGAGGAAGAACTACAAAGACTCGGAGCAAGAACTACAAAGACTCGGAGGAAGAAGTACAAAAACCAGGACGTGAGAGCGAGAGCAGGAAGTGACAAACAGACCAGTTTGCAGGCGCCAGAACAAAACGTCATGATGTCACACTGTAACAGTCATCATATACAATAACTGTTCTGTAATTTCTGCTTCTTCACATTTCACTCTCGTCTTCACTCGAGTAAAAAGCACTCAAAACATTCAAACGGAAATGATTTCAAAATAAAAGTTCTAAGGTTTCTGAGACAATCATTTCAAGAGTTACAGCTCAAAGCGAAATACCGGATACAAGATATCCGTTTTGGAAACCTGGCAGAGTACGGAGATACTGCTCCACAGAAGGAAGATAGCTGCATTTAGTAAAGCGGGTAGGGTGTAGACGCAGGAAGGAAACTGATGGTTTTAGCAGGTAACCAAGTTCAAATGCACTCCGTCACGTTCACACCTAATAGTCGCTTCTCTCGCACCTGACCACAGTTTGTTACGTTTCATTTTCCAGAAGGTTCGGTTTGCGTTCAGACGGCAAAACTCGAACGGACTATAAGCTTTAAACACAAGTCATGTGCACGGAAATGCTGTTCACCCATTGGTCAGACATTAAGGGGGTAAAAACGCACATCCCGGACATTTCTCCCGGAGCCTCCGCCATGGAGCATCGGCACTTTCTGCAGGTTATCCTCATGCTGCTGTTCATCTGGAGACCAACAGACGCGGCCCGCGAACAGGATTATATAATCAGACATCGTCCGTTAAAAAACATTACATCGCAGAGAGACGTTCTGCAGTCAGGAGGGCGTGGTCTTACTTTCATGTAGCTGACGGAGCCTTTTTACTTTACGCTGTTCAACTCGTCATCCTGCTTCGCTCTTTCACTGAACCACCGCGGATGTCTTGAAAGACTCTTTCGCTAAAGAAATGAAGATATCCGCGTTCTTGTGACGCGTAAATACTGCGCTTCCTGTGTGTTGGTGCGGACTGCGTTCACACCAGCGAGGAACCGCTCCAGAGTTCGCTAGCAAGCGCTCCGAGACGACCTCTTTAGGCGGACCAGAGCCCGGTTGTTTGGTTCACTTCAGAGTAGGGGCCGATATTCCGCATGACAGATTATCGGTATCGCTTTTTTTTATCAAATTGCTGATAAAACGTTGGCTCTGATGCGGACGTTTCTCTGGCTGCAGTCACCGCTCTGTGTACACGAGCAATGTCCCGCCCACAGCGCTATCTGATAGGTCATTGCTGAAGATTTTGCGGGCGGGAGCCAGAGGGGCGGGACCTTCTCAGATTACAGGCAGGTGCGAAAGAACGCAGACTGAGCGGCAGAGCCACATGCTGCAACAACACCACGATCTTATGATCCAGTTCTATCAGCTTCCCAGTTACACAGGGACGCGGGAAGTCAGTCAGAGTCGGGGGTGCGTGAAGCGGAGTAACTGTGGTGCGGAGCGGAGCTGCGAGTGGAGCCTCGCAGGTTTTCAGGTTGATATGTGAAGCTCATTAGCTAGCCAACATGTATCAAGCAAATGTTTAGCAAAATATTAGAAGTGAGGCGACTAGTCTAACGTCAGGTCTACTGTCATAGCCTCACTTTTAATAGTTTGCAGAACATTAGCACTAGTGTTGTGCAGTTAGCAGCTTATTGGGATGTCATGCTGACAGACAGATATAATGAATGAAGCGTTATTGTTAGTTGAGCATGTCAGCCTGCAGCCCCACTTCCTGTCTCTCTCTAACTCACGGCAGACGGCTGCACTAAAGAAAAGGGCTCAGAGAGGAAACCAGTTGTAAGATGTGTAAAAGTTAATTAAACATAATATATGCTTAAATGCATTTCAAAGCAGTTTCAAAGGAGTTTGTGTTATTCTACATTTTGACAGCAAGATCGGTTCCAAATATCGGTTATCGGTCTCCTTGATTACTGATAATCGCTATCGGTTATTCACACCGACCCAAACGAAGCGCACCAAGCGGCTGAACGCACCAGGGTTCGATTCCACCGGACTGAACGCGGCTGTGTGAACGCGCCCTGATATTCCACTATTATTCACACGATGACATTATACAGAAATTAGGTCGTTACATTTTTTGCAAATTCAGAATTAGGCTTTATTCTGAATTTAGTTGTACACTCCCGTTATGCATGTAATGTAATATATATATATACGTTTACAAATGTATCGTCTTGTATGTTTTCCCAACCTCAGGTGAATCCCATTGAGATCATTGATCTCTTTTCCAAGGGCGACCTGACGTACAATATGCACCTTTAAACAAACATTAACTTCATATTTGTTTATGTTTTGCTTCACATTAACATACGTGTTGTTATTGTAGTACAATGTTGACGTTAAAATGTTTGCTTCTTAAGGGATAATAATATTCCTATTTCATATTATTTTATTAGATACATTGTATTTATTTATTTACTTGTTTCATTCATTCTTTTACAAATGGATTTTGTGATTAATTTCTCAAGTGAAAACGTATATTTAGAAATGTTTAAATATACGTTTGATGTATTTTTTCTTGGTAGGCCAATTTATCCAGGTTTGACATTAACATACCATTTTGTTGTTCTGGTACAATGTGTATTGCATTTCTTAAGGAATGATCCCATTTCATTAGATTCATTATTTTACCTTCAATTATTTTACATATTTATTTTTGTAATTAATTTCTCTTCTTTTTTTATAAATTAAATTAATGTAAGCCAATTGTATTCATGTTTGAGGATCATTATGGGATACCTCACGTTCCCAGTAAGAAGTCTCAGGGTTTCTCTGCAATTAGCGACACACAATCCTTTCAGAATAAGAGCGGGTGTCAGAGCGTCCTTCAGAATAAGAGCGGGAGTCAGAATAAGAGCGGGTGTCAGAGCGTCCTTCAGAATAAGAGCGGGAGTCAGAGCGTCCTTCAGAATAAGAGCGGGTGTCAGAATAAGAGCGGGTGTCAGAGCGTCCTTCAGAATAAGAGCGGGAGTCAGAGCGTCCTTCAGAATAAGAGCGGGTGTCAGAATAAGAGCGGGTGTCAGAATAAGAGCGGGTGTCAGAGCGTCCTTCAGAATAAGAGCGGGTGTCAGAGCGTCCTTCAGAATAAGAGCGGGTGTCAGTGCGGGTGTCAGAGCGTCCTTCAGAATAAGAGCGGGTGTCAGAGCGTCCTTCAGAATAAGAGCGGGTGTCAGAGCGTCCTTCAGA
>CM070479.1:48008896-48107404 GCA_036324585.1 Champsocephalus esox
AGAGCCCGTAGTGTTAAAGGTGGCGGGCGCGGACCGGTCCTAGAGCCCGTAGTGTTAAAGGTGGCGGGCGCGGACCGGTCCTAGAGCCCGTAGTGTTAAAGGTGGCGGGCGCGGACCGGTCCTAGAGCCCGTAGTGTTAAAGGTGGCGGGCGCGGACCGGTCCTAGAGCCCGTAGTGTTAAAGGTGGCGGGCGCGGACCGGTCCTAGAGCCCGTAGTGTTAAAGGTGGCGGGCGCGGACCGGTCCTAGAGCCCGTAGTGTTAAAGGTGGCGGGCGCGGACCGGTCCTAGAGCCCGTAGTGTTAAAGGTGGCGGGCGCGGACCGGTCCTAGAGCCCGTAGTGTTAAAGGCGGCGGGCGCGGACCGGTCCTAGAGCCCGTAGTGTTAAAGGTGGCGGGCGCGGACCGGTCCTAGAGCCCGTAGTGTTAAAGGTGGCGGGCGCGGACCGGTCCTAGAGCCCGTAGTGTTAAAGGTGGCGGGCGCGGACCGGTCCTAGAGCGCGTAGTGTTAAAGGTGGCGGGCGCGGACCGGTCCTAGAGCCCGTAGTGTTAAAGGTGGCGGGCGCGGACCGGTCCTAGAGCCCGTAGTGTTAAAGGCGGCGGGCGCGGACCGGTCCTAGAGCCCGTAGTGTTAAAGGTGGCGGGCGCGGACCGGTCCTAGAGCCCGTAGTGTTAAAGGTGGCGGGCGCGGACCGGTCCTAGAGCCCGTAGTGTTAAAGGTGGCGGGCGCGGACCGGTCCTAGAGCCCGTAGTGTTAAAGGTGGCGGGCGCGGACCGGTCCTAGAGCCCGTAGTGTTAAAGGTGGTTAATTTGACCTGTAAAACCCATAGATTTAGGAGGTCCCCTAGTGGCCATTAGCTGTACAATCGTTTAACCTTTGTGGACAAAACCAGACTGTAGGCTACTTAACAACAAGGGATATAATGCAAACATCACAATCAATGTATGCACAACATAAAAAAAAATCAACCACAAAATCAACCACTTTCAATTACCCATGTCTATTTAAAAAAAACTCCCAGCCCTTGATTTTCTCGCCCGAAAAAAGTCAGACATTTTCAATAATTTCAAGGATCTTTGCTGAAATCACCTCCACCATGTTAAAGCTTTACAACATTGACTTCCTGCGTCAATGGAGGGGTGCAGGAATGAGCCCTAAAACCCTGACGTGACTGAGAAAATCCTCCAATGGAAACATCCGATTAGCTTGTTGTCGAGGGACCCGTTACAACTTCAGGGTTCAGCCGACAAAAACACGTCATCACTGGGCTTAGACAGCAGTGCTCATAACTTATAACATAATCATCAAACATCTTGGGCGATATGTTTGGTGGTTCTCGGGGAATAAGCCTAATAAAGCGTTACCATCCAGTTCGGGACGCCAAAAATACGTACCTCGAAACCAAGGGATGGAATTTCACCAAATTTGATACACATGCACAAGTGTTAAATATTTAAAATATCATAACAACCAATGGAAGTGGGCGTGGCATATTCAGCGAATGATGAGTTACCTCAACTGCCCTATCGATACTTTTTTTTGGAAAGCCCACGCCATTTCGTAAGTCGGAATAACTTCAAATTTCACAAACATACGCAGCTGAAAGTGCTCTACAAAAAAGCCTCAAGAACCACCGAGATCTGCCCAACGAGTAAACAGTCAGATGACAAATACTTGCTTCTATTGTTACTCGATGAAGACCAGATCTGATAAACAGCATCGAAGGAGGGGCTTAAACATATCTGCCATTAAAAAGCAAGATAAGTCATACAAAAAAAACATAGCCGCCATTAATCAAAAACATGTTAAAATAGGCGGGGCTTAGACAGCAGTGCTCATAACTTAACAAGTTATCTAATCATCAAACATCTTGGGCGATATGTTTGGTGGTTCTCGGGGAGTAAGCCTAATAAAGCGTTACCATCCAGTTCGGGACGCCAAAAATACGTACCTCGAAACCAAGGGATGGAATTTCACCAAATGTGATACACAAGTGTTAACAAAGATCTAAAGTAGCATAACAACCAATGGAAGTGGGCGTGGCATATTCAGCAAATGAGGCGTTCGCTCAACTTGCTGGGAGATGGAATAAGTCATTGTTACGTAACCATAATAGTCTGGGGTGAAAGAGTCATTAATACATTATGTTAAAACCCCTATATATCACAGCAATGTTATACATTTGGGTTAAAAGTACTCGTAGCGCCCCCTACTGTGTGGCAGTTGACCCGATATTCACAAAATGTAGTACCCAGTTTGGCGTTATTTCAAATTGGCGGCCATCTTGAATAAGTAGCAATTTCTCCTGTATTTTTATCAAACGTTTACAAAACCATGGTAACGTAGTTCAAAAATACCAGATGAAATGACCGCATTTCAAATGTGACGCTTACTGGAGAAGGAATAACCGATAGCTCAAATGATGAAGTCAAAAAAGAAAACCCTGTGTTTCACCCACGACCCTTCCAAATTCCTCCCACACATTTCCATCTATTCACAAATCGGTCAGCTTGACCACAAGACGTCGGAGAATAAATTGCGGATATTTCGTTGATCATTTTCTCAATAGCATGGCTTCCCTCTGCGTGAAACAGTGTGTGGTAAAACTTCGACATGTTTGATCCGCTCAAAACTTATATATGTTTACATCTAGATAAAGACAGAATCAGAGGGATGCTGCCTTCTCATAGTAGCATCAGAGCTGCTGCTTTGTAACAGGCCTGCACATTTGGGGATCGGATGCACTGCACCGAAACGATTTACTCCTGTCCATATGAACGGGCAAGGCACAAGCTTGACAGCGAATGCGGCCACTGTTCTTCGGAGGAAAAACTCGACGGTGAAGTTTAAAGTCAATGGGGAAGCATGAGCCAAACACCATGGGCTCAAAAGCAGAGTTAGGCTTTTCCAATACATGAAATGCCTGTAGTCAAACTCAACGCACCAATGTCACCGACCTGCCAAGAAGAGGCTAAAGCTATCAACACGTCTTCAGAGTCAGAGGGATCAAGGCGACTTCCAGAGAGCCGGGTCCCGATGGGAGGAGCCGACGAAGCCCTTTCATGAAACGGCAGACCATTGGATGTTGTCTAGCTGTTTGACCCTCACTGCAGTGCTCGAAGTACTCAGATCCTTCACTTAAGTAAAAGTCTTGCATTCAAAATCTCCAGTAAAAGTACAAAAGTATTATCAGCATGAACTTAAAGTCTAAAAAGTAAACGCTTATTCTGCAGAGAAATGGCATTTATGTGGGTCAATGATTATATATGCAACATTTCTAGATAGTATTGCAGCCTCAAGTAGCATTTTACTGTCGTAGACCAACAAAGTTCTGATGGGCTCAGGTCGAACCAATCTCCCCAGTGTTTCCCCTATATATATTTAAATTAAAATAATAAGAAGTGGTAGGGCTGAACGATTAATCGATTTTAAATCGAAATTGCGATTCGAGATGATGCGATTAACAAATCGCAAAGCCTGCGATTTATTTTGACATTTTTTTTTCCTTCTTGTGTGTCAGTCCTCCACACCAATCAGAAGTGCTGTGCTCCACATGCACCAGCCAGTGTTAACCAATCAGAAGTGCTGTGCTCCACATGCACCAGCCATTGTTAACCAATCAGAAGTGCTGAGCTCCAGATGTACCAGCCATTGTTAACCAATCAGAAGTGCTGAGCTCCACGTGCACCAGCCATTGTTAACCAATCAGAAGTGCTGAGCTCCACATGCACCAGCCATTGTTAACCAATCAGAAGTGGCCCATGATAGAAGGTGATAGACAGATTGATCCAATCACCTGCCAAGTGCTCTTGAAAGTGCCTGCCCTTTCCAAACGGCTTCCAATGGAGCTTCAGATAGTTTGGTGAAACAAACCATCTGGGTCAGGTCAGAGACGCTCCATCACGTGTTTCCATCACAGGGTGAATCTGAAACTGAAGCTCGACTTTAAAGCAACCCAACGGAAGTTTCATGTAAGTTTAGTTCTTTCACTCGTAGCTCGGGCTGCGGGGTGCTAGAGACAGGAGCACGTTGATGCGACCTTCCTAGCCGGAGTTATGGCCGCATTTTACAATAAACTTCCATTGGGTCGCTTCAAAATAAATATCGCAATTTGAATCGCAATATTTGTCAGAAAAATCGCAATTAGATTTTTTTCCCAAAATCGTGCAGCCCTAATACGTGGCGACCCTTTTTGGATTTGTAGTATTTGTGTTCCTGTATGTTCAATAAAGGTGTATTTTTGCAAAATCTTGAGACATTGCCACTGTATGTACTAGGCAGGGCCGATTTTTGGCATAGATCTGCGCTGGTCATTTTTGACCGTTGGCGCTCATCCTAATTTTTGGCCTTGATGTAACAATATTCATAATTAAGTAAATGTAACACTTTTCATTTGCCCTGTACGATGGGCGCTGTAAGTGATGAACGTGGGGGATGTTGGCTTATCAGGCGCCCGCAGCTCAAGTGCAAGCGTGGGAGCAAGTGAGGGAGAGAGGGAGGGCGCATCGGGACCGGCGCTGTTGTTATTAGAATCTGGTGCTAGCTGCGCTAAAGGATATAAGAAGTAGACGTTTCTACAACCAGGGTGGAGGAGAGCTCTCCTGTCAGACTGAGAGGCTGACAACTTCAGCTCAGTGAGGTGAAGGACTCCTGAAGGAGTGTTTAGAGAGTTCACTTTAGTCTGAGTTATCTCAGTGGGTCTCAAACGTTTTGACCACAAATTATGTAAACACATATTTCCAAGGCACTCCTTTATAATTATTAGGATAAATAAAAACAGGTTTGAAATCATTCCAATGTGTACTATAGGACAGTAAACCAAAAATATTGTTTAAAATTGGAGAGATACAAAAATATGCATTTAATAAATAAATGTTAACAAGGTAAAATAAGATATGAATGAACAACAAAAATAAAATAAGTTACATGTATTTGTTATTGGCTTTGGGTTATTGGTTATGTTCACATACTGATTTGATTATGAAAATGTAAACCGATCTTTTTCATACGGGTCTTTTAGAGTTGTACCCTCTAGATCAGTCTCTAGTAATTGTGTGCTCAAACTGCACCAGATTGAAGCATTTTACTTTAAAATGTTCAAAAAAATCTTCCGGCATACCCCCGGACCCCCCTAGAGCAGTGTTTCTCAAACGTTTTCATAGCAAGCACCACTTAACCAATAAAAATACACTCGCGGACCACTTGACTCCACAAATATCAAAAAACGCATCGTTTTTCTAGAACAGATTAGAAATCGCCTGAACATGGTACAAACAAGTGGCAACATGTGTGACGAAGGTGTTGCGCTGGGCTGTATTATGCAATCGAAAGTGAAACTTAAGCTCGCTTCATTGCGGAGATATTCTGGCGAGAGTGTGGAAAACTGAAATGTATTTATTTATTTCAAATGTGAAATGTTACCAATATACTCACGGACCACTAGGGGGCGCTCGCGGACCACACTTTGAGAAGCACTGCCCTAGAGCATGTGCCCTCCACCCCCCAATTCAAACATGTTCATACAATACTGAATACATGTGAAGCCATTTTGACGTATATTACCTATGTCAATACGTTTCTGTCGTTGTCTTTTGGAGAGATTTTTCATTTATTCTTTACATATAAAATCTCGCCCAGGGCAGCAGATTGTCTAGAACCGGCCCTGGTACTAGGCCTCAAGAGCCTTTCTTGTGCTGGCAGACCCATTTTTGGGCGCACTTCGCACGTGCACACACTAAGAAATTCCACACTCTCCGTGCTCACATTAGGCTGGGCCCACGTGCCTTAGCACCGCTGCTATGACTCCATCCCAGGGGACACACCCTGTGAGTGAGCTTCCTGAATATGTTTTTTCTGAGCCCATAAAACCAGTAAAAGAAAATCGTATAAAATCAATTAATTTAAAATAGGATGTCAGGTAAATAAAAAGGTAATATAAACAATGAAATAAACCGACTACATGTTTTTATTCTACTCCGCCGATAACTCCCTTCAGCCTTCAGCTACAGCCGCCTGCAATCAACATGGATAATTATCACATGTTCCCACTAGAGCGGATTTGTTTGTTATCCCGTTAACCTCCAGCAGAGTGTGTGAGTGTGAGTGTGTGTGTGTGGTGTGTGGTGTGGTGTCCGTGTCTTTCGGTGGTCAGTGTTTCCAAAGGCTTTTTTTCTATACCACGGCCTACTACTAAAAAAGGAGTCGTCCCCCGGCACATCACGGCCCCAGCAGCCAGGACGGAAAAACATGAAGGATTTTCGCCGACCATAAACCCACAAACTGTTGTTCAGCTGCTCTGAGAGAGACTACAGCTCCCAGTGTGTGTTCAGGAGGGAAAGAGTAGACGTTTAATACAGCTTATAGTCAGGCTGACTCTGACCAGCCTCTGTTTGCGGTGAATCAGCTCCTGCTCCAAAGGCATTTTGGATTATGTCAGAAAATAATACTGACACTTATTAATTGATTAACATACGGCTGTTAAATCAACATGAACTATATCACCCTATTTATGTAAATCTGATAATAATACAATTGGGAAATATTGCTTTCAGTGCCAGGAGGATAACACAAAGCTAAATCTACAATTAGCCGGCAACTGATGTTTAAAATAAGACATGCACAAACATACCTTGTTATTTATCAGAATTATGCTCGAGTCATAAAGTAGTTCATTTAAAGATTTTTCTTTAAATAATATTATATGTAATGAATGAATCAGACGTCACTCAGATCCATTTATCAACCACTCTAAACAAGGCGACACGTGACGATACATAAAACACCCAACAAGTGAACATTCAAAATAAAAGCACGACTAGAATCCACAAAATCACAACAACAAAAAGCACAGAGTAAAGTCGGGACTCAATCCTGGAATTAACCTGGGACTAAGGCAAGGAGTAAAACGAGGAGCACAACGGAGACGTAATCCGGGAGTAAACCGTCGACAGTGTGATTGAATGGAGTGTTTAAAGGCATTACCTTAGTCGTGAAAATACAGATGCAGTCCATCGCTCAGAGCCGGGAGTAAATCCGAGAGTAAAGCCCCGGGTTAATCCGAGAGTAAAGCCCCGAGTTAATCCGAGAGTAAAGCCCCGGGTTAATCCGAGAGTAAAGCTCCGAGTTAATCCGAGAGTAAAGCCCCGAGTTAATCCGAGAGTAAAGCCCCGAGTTAATCCGAGAGTAAAGCCCCGAGTTAATCCGGGAGTAAAGCCCCGAGTTAATCCGAGAGTAAAGCCCCGAGTTAATCCGAGAGTAAAGCCCCGAGTTAATCCGAGAGTAAAGCCCCGAGTAAATCCGAGAGTAAAGCCCCGGGTTAATCCGAGAGTAAAGCCCCGAGTTAATCCGAGAGTAAAGCCCCGAGTTAATCCGAGAGTAAAGCCCCGAGTTAATCCGGGAGTAAAGCCCCGAGTTAATCCAAGAGTAAAGCCCCGAGTTAATCCGAGAGTAAAGCGAGAGTAAAGCCCCGAGTTAATCCGAGAGTAAAGCCCCGAGTTAATCCGAGAGTAAAGCCCCGAGTTAATCCGAGAGTAAAGCCCCGAGTTAATCCGAGAGTAAAGCCCCGAGTTAATCCGAGAGTAAAGCCCCGAGTTAATCCGAGAGTAAAGCCCCGAGTTAATCCGAGAGTAAAGCCCCGAGTTAATCCGAGAGTAAAGCCCCGAGTTAATCCGAGAGTAAAGCCCCGAGTTAATCCGAGAGTAAAGCCCCGAGTTAATCCGAGAGTAAAGCCCCGAGTAAATCCGAGAGTAAAGCCCCGAGTAAATCCGAGAGTAAAGCCCCGAGTTAATCCGGGAGTAAAGCCCCGAGTTAATCCGAGAGTAAAGCCCCGGGTTAATCGAGAGTAAAGCCCCGGGTTAATCCGAGAGTAAAGCCCCGAGTTAATCCGGGAGTAAAGCCCCGAGTTAATCCAAGAGTAAAGCCCCGAGTTAATCCGAGAGTAAAGCCGAGAGTAAAGCCCCGAGTTAATCCGAGAGTAAAGCCCCGAGTTAATCCGAGAGTAAAGCCCCGAGTTAATCCGAGAGTAAAGCCCCGAGTTAATCCGAGAGTAAAGCCCCGAGTTAATCCGAGAGTAAAGCCCCGAGTTAATCCGAGAGTAAAGCCCCGAGTTAATCCGAGAGTAAAGCCCCGAGTTAATCCGAGAGTAAAGCCCCGAGTTAATCCGAGAGTAAAGCCCCGAGTTAATCCGAGAGTAAAGCCCCGAGTTAATCCGAGAGTAAAGCCCCGAGTTAATCCGAGAGTAAAGCCCCGAGTTAATCCGAGAGTAAAGCCCCGAGTTAATCCGAGAGTAAAGCCCCGAGTTAATCCGGGAGTAAAGCCCCGAGTTAATCCGGGAGTAAAGCCCCGAGTTAATCCGGGAGTAAAGCCCCGAGTTAATCCGAGAGTAAAGCCCCGAGTTAATCCGAGAGTAAAGCCCCGAGTTAATCCGAGAGTAAAGCCCCGAGTTAATCCGAGAGTAAAGCCCCGAGTTAATCCGAGAGTAAAGCCCCGAGTTAATCCGAGAGTAAAGCCCCGAGTTAATCCGAGAGTAAAGCCCCGAGTAAAGCCCCGAGTTAATCCGGGAGTAAAGCCCCGAGTTAATCCGGGAGTAAAGCCCCGAGTTAATCCGGGAGTAAAGCCCCGAGTTAATCCGGGAGTAAAGCCCCGAGTTAATCCGAGAGTAAAGCCCCGAGTTAATCCGAGAGTAAAGCCCCGAGTAAAGCCCCGAGTTAATCCGGGAGTAAAGCCCCGAGTTAATCCGGGAGTAAAGCCCCGAGTTAATCCGGGAGTAAAGCCCCGAGTTAATCCGGGAGTAAAGCCCCGAGTTAATCCGAGAGTAAAGCCCCGAGTTAATCCGAGAGTAAAGCCCCGAGTAAAGCCCCGAGTTAATCCGGGAGTAAAGCCCCGAGTTAATCCGGGAGTAAAGCCCCGAGTTAATCCGAGAGTAAAGCCCCGAGTTAATCCGGGAGTAAAGCGTCTAGAGTGTGATTTAGTGGAGTGTTTTAAAGGCATTACCTTAGTCGTGAGAATACAGATGCAGTCCATCGCTCAGAGCCGGGAGTAAAGCCGGGGAAACAGGCATGTCATCGCCCGCCTCCCTCCCTCCCTCCCCCTCCTTCCCTCCCTCCCCCTCCTTCCTTCTCTCCCCCTGCTCCGGGTGAGTCAGGGAGCTCACTCACGGCTTCATGAAGTGTCCGTCTTCAAAAAATAACGGCTCACACACACCGACACACCCACAGCCTCTTTCTCCCGGTGCAGAGCCGCCTCCTCCCTCTGCGGGGGAGCACTGGACCACTGAGGCTACGTTCAAGGGCAGTGGGACATCTCAAACCTCCCCTGAAAACCAAAGACTCTCACGCTGAGAAGCACATGCTCAAAATCAGAGTTTGGTTTACATACACGAGGAATTGGCTTTGGGATGTGTGGTGCACACGCAGACACGGGAAGAAGAAGGAGACGTATTTAAATATGTAAGAAACTGTGTACAGTTAAAATAAAATATGATAAATACTATATCCAAAGGGGTAGTGTGGATTTACAATATTAAAAACATATTGTTCGCATGATGTGCATTAATGCAATGCATCATGTATTAATGAATAGTAGTGAGTGGGGGTCCCGGGTCTTCTAATGACGCCGTAAGTAACCACACTCACTCATTCAAGTACTTTAATTGGGTCATGTGTGGAACTCGTAAAAAAGAAAGCTGCCAATTGCAACAGCAAGTGAAGGCAACGTTAAAACACCCGGTTGTGTCATACACACAGAGGGAGGTTTGATATACAAACATGAGCAGAAGATGCAAGTAAATAATGAAGCTGTCGGGGGGTCTGTCGGTTAGATAGCAGGCCTGTGTGAGTCCACAGATGTGTGGAAAATGATACTGTAACCACTCATCTTGTTACGTTATTACATTGACAAAGAAAGGACGTATTATTGGCTTCACACAGAGATACTTTAATATATCAATAGGTTTTTAAGATTTTTAACTGATAGCAAATTAGAAAATCTGGAAAGATTCTAAATGAATAAGTGAACCAAACAACCCGACAGCTTATGTTCTCACGAATAAAACCATCATTTAAATAAAGATAACTTCGTTATCATCAAATTATACATGTCGAAAAGCGCTGACTCAGCTTTAATCCTCTTTCCATTTTCCCCACATATTTTAATTTGAAATGCTTCTGAAAGCCTCACACTTCTCTGTACATGTTTTGCATGAAGTAAGAAAGGATGTGTGTGTGTGTGTGTGTGTGTGTGTGTGTGTTGAATATGTTACACTTCCATGAATCCCCCCTTTCTCATTTATCTAACTCCCCTCCTCGACTCCTATCCTCGAGACTAAGTCCCGCAGGAGATGCGAGCGGAGGAGAGAGGAGGGGAGTCGAGGAGAGGGGAGTCGAGGAGAGAGGAGCCGAGGAGAGAGGAGGGGAAGCAGCAGGCGGTGAGAGGAAGGAGAACTCCTCTCCTCTGAGCGGTCATCCTAAAGAGACGTCCGTTAGTGATGACAGGAGGCTCAGCCTCTGTCTGAGGACACATGTGTTCATGACACATGTGCTGCTCTGCTTTCTGCACGGACCTCTCAGCTGGTCTCTCTGGAAACATCGCGTCACCATGAGAGCAGGTACTAAAATAATACCCGGGGGTTGCATGCAGAGCTGTGATTGGCTGAGATAAGTCCGGCCGTGCGTCACGCCTCCACCGTTCCCGGAAATGCATCCACGAAGGAGCCGAGGAGGATGCATCAGTGTCTCCTCGGTTAGAGCACCTCCAGAGAGCCTCCTCTCTCCTCTCTCCTCGGTTAGAGCTCCTCCAGAGAGCCTCCTCTCTCCTCTCTCCTCGGTTAGAGCTCCTCCAGAGAGCCTCCTCCCTCCTCTCTCCTCGGTTAGAGCTCCTCCAGAGAGCCTCCTCTCTCCTCTCTCCTCGGTTAGAGCTCCTCCAGAGAGCCTCCTCCCTCCTCTCTCCTCGGTTAGAGCTCCTCCAGAGAGCCTCCTCTCTCCTCTCTCCTCGGTTAGAGCTCCTCCAGAGAGCCTCCTCTCTCCTCTCTCCTCGGTTAGAGCTCCTCTTCTCTCCTCTCTCCTCGGTTAGAGCTCCTCCAGAGAGCCTCCTCTCTCCTCTCTCCTCGGTTAGAGCTCCTCTAGAGAGCCTCCTCTCTCCTCTCTCCTCAGTTAGAGCTCCTCTAGAGAGCCTCCTCTCTCCTCGGTTAGAGCTCCTCTAGAGAGCCTCCTCTCTCCTCTCTCCTCGGTTAGAGCTCCTCTAGAGAGCCTTCTCTTTCCTCTCTCCTGTCTCCTCGGTTAGAGCTCCTCCAGAGAGCCTCCTCGACGCTCGATCCTCGATGTGCATTTAGAGAAATGAGATGTCCTTCAACATGGCGCGCTGAAATCCATTTCCGGGTCACTACCGGAGGACCGAGGAGTCGAGGAGTGGAGGAGCCGAGGAGTCGAGGAGTCGAGGACCGAGGAGTCGAGGAGGGGATTTGATGAAATGAGAAAGGGCCCATGTGTGTCATCACGCATCCTCATAAAACATTTAGCGCCCGACAGGAAGTGATATCAGCGGTGTTTTTCACAATAAAGCGTCGGCTGAGTTTATTCTGAAATACAGATTAAGATTCTGTTGTTTGATTTCAGTCACCGTTGTTTTCATATACGTGTTTACTGTACAGCTGGTACAAACATTTCAGACCGTCTCCATTTATGAACCGCTTATTTCCTCTAAACAAAGCGACACATGACGAAACATAAAAAACAAAACACAGGAAGTAGACCTTCACAATAAAAGCACCACCGTTATCGACCCTGAGCCCCAGCACAGCTCAGACCGACAACATGGACCCAGATGGATGAAGCGCGATGACCCATGACCCCTGAACGCATCACCAACATGTCGCTGTGTCCCTTCAGTCTTTCATTATCAATAATATCATTTCATATAAACCCAGAGAGAAGGAGCTGGGGTAATCAGAGGGACGTAATGCTCCTACATGGATTTCATATTAATAGATTATATGTGTATAATATTATTTCTGCTTCTTCTTCTCTGTTTTTTAATTTACAGTGAATGAACTGCAGCGACACCTTGAGGCAATGACCCCTGACCCCCCTCCCACGCCCCACCGATGACCCACATGGACGGGATGGGACATGCGCACCCCTTACCCCCACGCTACTTACATGTCCATCCGGGCCGGGGGGGCGCTTGTTCTGCGCCAACGTGAGCAGGATTTCATTTAGGAGGGGGGAGTCCTACGGGCAGCCATTAAAATACAACCAGAGAGAGAGAGGGGAGAGAGAGAGAGACATTCAAAACAGGACACAGCGGCCCGGAGGAACGCGTTCATCATACTTTCAGTTCAGCAGATCCACATAGTACACACGGTCACATGACTTCACGTCACCACCGCTAAGCTAAAGGAGGCTAATGTTGGGCTATAAAGGAACTACAGCAGGGTCACATGACTTCAGGTCACCACCGCTAAGCTAAAGGAGGCTAATGTTGGGCTATAAAGGAACTACAGCACGGTCACATGACTTCACGTCACCACCGCTAAGCTAAAGGAGGCTAATGTTGGGCTATAAAGGAACTACAGCACGGTCACATGACTTCACGTCACCACCGCTAAGCTAAAGGAGGCTAATGTTGGGCTATAAAGGAACTACAGCACGGTCACATGACTTCACGTCACCACCGCTAAGCTAAAGGAGGCTAATGTTGGGCTATAGAGGAGCTACAGCACGGTCACATGACTTCACGTCACCACCGCTAAGCTAAAGGCGGCTAATGTTGGGCTATAGAGGAACTACAGCACGGTCACATGACTTCACGTCACCACCGCTAAGCTAAAGGAGGCTAATGTTGGGCTATAGAGGAACTACAGCACGGTCACATGACTTCACGTCACCACCGCTAAGCTAAAGGCGGCTAATGTTGGGCTATAGAGGAACTACAGCACGGTCACATGACTTCACGTCACCACCGCTAAGCTAAAGGAGGCTAATGTTGGGCTATAAAGGAACTACAGCACGGTCACATGACTTCACGTCACCACCGCTAAGCTAAAGGAGGCTAATGTTGGGCTATAGAGGAACTACAGCACGGTCACATGACTTCACGTCACCACCGCTAAGCTAAAGGAGGCTAATGTTGGGCTATAGAGGAACTACAGCACGGTCACATGACTTCACGTCACCACCGCTAAGCTAAAGGAGGCTAATGTTGGGCTATAAAGGAACTACAGCACGGTCACATGACTTCACGTCACCGCCGCAAAGCTAAAGGAGGCTAATGTTGGGCTATAAAGGAACTACAGCACGGTCACATGACTTCACGTCACCACCGCTAAGCTAAAGGTGGCTAATGTTGGGCTATAAAGGAACTACAGCACGGTCACATGACTTCACGTCACCACCGCTAAGCTAAAGGAGGCTAATGTTGGGCTATAAAGGAACTACAGCACGGTCACATGACTTCACGTCACCACCGCTAAGCTAAAGGAGGCTAATGTTGGGCTATAAAGGAACTACAGCACGGTCACATGACTTCACGTCACCACCGCTAAGCTAAAGGAGGCTAATGTTGGGCTATAAAGGAACTACAGCACGGTCACATGACTTCAGGTCACCACCGCTAAGCTAAAGGAGGCTAATGTTGGGCTATAAAGGAACTACAGCAGGGTCACATGACTTCAGGTCACCACCGCTAAGCTAAAGGAGGCTAATGTTGGGCTATAAAGGAACTACAGCACGGTCACATGACTTCACGTCACCACCGCTAAGCTAAAGGAGGCTAATGTTGGGCTATAAAGGAACTACAGCACGGTCACATGACTTCACGTCACCACCGCTAAGCTAAAGGAGGCTAATGTTGGGCTATAAAGGAACTACAGCACGGTCACATGACTTCACGTCACCACCGCTAAGCTAAAGGAGGCTAATGTTGGGCTATAAAGGAACTACAGCACGGTCACATGACTTCAGGTCACCACCGCTAAGCTAAAGGAGGCTAATGTTGGGCTATAAAGGAACTACAGCAGGGTCACATGACTTCAGGTCACCACGCTGAGTCATGGCTGGGTTGTGGACCCATTCCTGGATGTAGAAAAGGAGCTGCAGCTTTCAGATGTTGACACTCTCTCAGTCACACGATCATCCTCCAGAGGAACACAGGATGGTATAAACGATGAGGCAGCATTAACAAACGGCCCGGACAGGAAGGGATGACTCGGCAGCTTCTGATGCAACGCTCACCACTAAATATTTCATCCCCGTTTCTCACAACTCCGATTATCAATCCCCGAGACACCGATGCTCGGCCAATATGTGGAAACATCAGTCACGGAAAACACACACGACTGTGGGTTCGTAGTTTTTAATATAAACGCGGATGTTCGCAGCGCTTGGTTCACTTCCTAAGGTATAAGATTGAACATCGCGAGCCTGGATGCCTGCAGCGGATCAAACACGACGAATCCTCTTCAAAGGTCCGATCTATTTTTAATATTCTCTATTTTTACTGCGACCAGAACAGAGACGGGGACAAGCCTTTCAATCCAGAACCAGAACAGTATTCATCCTGGACTCCATTGCAGAATAACATTACAAATAAAAAGGAATACAATTACAAATTAAATAAAGAATTAAATAAATCAAATACAAAAAGGAAAGACAGCAAAATGTAATAAAGAAAAAACTAAAATATAATCAAGAATAAAATCTATATAAAAAATGTAATAAAAATATATATATACAATATTAAAGAAAAATAATTATAATAAAATAATACACATGTCCCGTGTTCATAATACATGTACATATCCACCTGTGCTGCTCTGCTCACCTCGATGCTGGTGCTCAGGCTGGGCAGCGTCTCCGAGGCGGTCGTCGGGCTCTGGAGGCTCGAGAAGTCCCAAAGCTGGACGGGCGCCATCGGGTCCGCCGGCTTCGACGACTCCCCCCAACGCTGGCTCTGGTCCAATAAGGTCACTTCGTAAAACTCCTGGATATCTGGGAAGGAAGAGAAAAATTAAATTCAACCAAAAACAGTTTTCTCAGCTTCTATGAATTGAAAGAAGAACAAAACTCGCAGGACACAAAACGTTTTTAATGAAAACTGGGTGTTTCTCAATGTCGAGGACGCTTCCTTGGTAGGACATGTCTTCTGAGTCAGGCCCTTCAGAAGCAAGGCAAGTATCCTTCCTGGCATTCGGAAAACGAAGAGTGGAACAGGCGTCATATGAGAGGCCCCGCCTTACATTTGCCGCCACAAATTTGGGGAAATTGGTCGGTGCGCAAAGCATTGTGGGGATTTTAAGACCGCGGAGGATACACATGTACACCGTTGAAATGTCCCGCAACGAAGGATTCAGTCCTCGGTAGAATTCCAAGCATCCTGGACATTGGAACAGTCCTTCGGTGGGACTCGATGACGTAGCATCCTTGAAATAGTGGCTCTGAAGGATCCTTCCTCGACATTGAGAGGAAGCCAGCGACACACCGACCCCGCCCTCTCCGCACGTTCAAAGAAGAGTTCCTCGTGGAACTTCTTGGAACTGACAAACGCAAATGAAGTGAAATGCAAGCTCTGCGAAAAGACTTCGGTGTACCACAGCTCGCTCGCAGCCGGCCATTACCAACTTCCCTTCAAGGCCACGTCGTTGTGATGGCGGCGGCGGCGGCGGAGGAGGCGAATAATCGATTAATATTCGCCAGGGCTGTCCGGTTTTGATCGTGGTCAGTTTCTGGCGTCCCTAATTTGGTATATTTACAAAAGAGAGTTGTGTGAATTTACTCTTTAGTACAGTAGGTTTCAGTGCATGTCAATGGCCTGCAGGGGCGTCATAGCAACAACCAAGACAGGTGAGGAGAGACAGGTGAGGAGAGACAGGTGAGGAGAGACAGGTGAGGAGAGACAGGTGAGGAGAGACGGAGAGAGGAGAGACAGGTGAGGAGAGACAGGTGAGGAGAGACAGGTGAGGAGAGACAGGTGAGGAGAGACAGGTGAGGAGAGACGGAGAGAGGTGAGACAGGTGAGGAGAGACAGGTGAGGAGAGACAGGTGAGGAGAGACAGGTGAGGAGAGACAGGTGAGGAGAGACGGAGAGAGGTGAGACAGGTGAGGAGAGACAGGTGAGGAGAGACAGGTGAGGAGAGACAGGTGAGGAGAGACAGGTGAGGAGAGACGGAGAGAGGTGAGACAGGTGAGGAGAGACGGAGAGAGGTGAGACAGGTGAGGAGAGACAGGTGAGGAGAGACAGGTGAGGAGAGACATGTGAGGACAGACAGGTGAGGAGAGACAGAGAGAGGTGAGACAGGTGAGGAGAGACAGGTGAGGAGAGACAGGTGAGGAGAGACGGAGAGAGGTGAGACAGGTGAGGAGAGACGGAGAGAGGAGAGACAGGTGAGGAGAGACAGGTGAGGAGAGACGGAGAGAGGAGAGACAGGTGAGGAGAGACAGGTGAGGAGAGACAGGTGAGGAGAGACAGGTGAGGAGAGACGGAGAGAGGTGAGACAGGTGAGGAGAGACGGAGAGAGGTGAGACAGGTGAGGAGAGACGGAGAGAGGTGAGACAGGTGAGGAGAGACAGGTGAGGAGAGACGGAGAGAGGTGAGACAGGTGAGGAGAGACAGGTGAGGAGAGACAGGTGAGGAGAGACAGGTGAGGAGAGACGGAGAGAGGAGAGACAGGTGAGGAGAGACGGAGAGAGGATAGACAGGTGAGGAGAGACAGGTGAGGAGAGACAGGTGAGGAGAGACGGAGAGAGGTGAGACAGGTGAGGAGAGACGGAGAGAGGAGAGACAGGTGAGGAGAGACAGGTGAGGAGAGACAGGTGAGGAGAGACAGGTGAGGAGAGACAGGTGAGGAGAGACGGAGAGAGGAGAGACAGGTGAGGAGAGACAGGTGAGGAGAGACGGAGAGAGGAGAGACAGGTGAGGAGAGACAGGTGAGGAGAGACAGGTGAGGAGAGACGGAGAGAGGTGAGACAGGTGAGGAGAGACGGAGAGAGGAGAGACAGGTGAGGAGAGACGGAGAGAGGTGAGACAGGTGAGGAGAGACAGGTGGAGGAGAGACAGGTGAGGAGAGACAGGTGAGGAGAGACAGGTGAGGAGAGACGGAGAGAGGTGAGACAGGTGAGGAGAGACGGAGAGAGGTGAGACAGGTGAGGAGAGACAGGTGGGGAGAGACAGGTGAGGAGAGACAGGTGAGGAGAGACGGAGAGAGGTGAGACAGGTGAGGAGAGACAGGTGAGGAGAGACAGGTGAGGAGAGACAGGTGAGGAGAGACAGGTGAGGAGAGACGGGTGAGGAGAGACAGGTGAGGAGAGACAGGTGAGGAGAGACAGGTGAGGAGAGACGGAGAGAGGTGAGACAGGTGAGGAGAGACGGAGAGAGGAGAGACAGGTGAGGAGAGACAGGTGAGGAGAGACAGGTGAGGAGAGACGGAGAGAGGTGAGACAGGTGAGGAGAGACGGAGAGACGTGAGACAGGTGAGGAGAGACAGGTGAGGAGAGACAGGTGAGGAGAGACAGGTGAGGAGAGACGGAGAGAGGAGAGACAGGTGAGGAGAGACAGGTGAGGAGAGACAGGTGAGGAGAGACAGGTGAGGAGAGACGGAGAGAGGTGAGACAGGTGAGGAGAGACAGGTGAGGAGAGACAGGTGAGGAGAGACGGAGAGAGGTGAGACAGGTGAGGAGAGACAGGTGAGGAGAGACGGAGAGAGGTGAGACAGGTGAGGAGAGACGGAGAGAGGAGAGACAGGTGAGGAGAGACAGGTGAGGAGAGACGGAGAGAGGTGAGACAGGTGAGGAGAGACGGAGAGAGGAGAGACAGGTGAGGAGAGACAGGTGAGGAGAGACAGGTGAGGAGAGACAGGTGAGGAGAGACGGAGAGAGGTGAGACAGGTGAGGAGAGACGGAGAGAGGTGAGACAGGTGAGGAGAGACAGGTGAGGAGAGACAGGTGAGGAGAGACAGGTGAGGAGAGACAGGTGAGGAGAGACGGAGAGAGGTGAGACAGGTGAGGAGAGACAGGTGAGGAGAGACAGGTGAGGAGAGACAGGTGAGGAGAGACAGGTGAGGAGAGACGGAGAGAGGAGAGACAGGTGAGGAGAGACAGGTGAGGAGAGACGGAGAGAGGAGAGACAGGTGAGGAGAGACAGGTGAGGAGAGACAGGTGAGGAGAGACAGGTGAGGAGAGACGGAGAGAGGTGAGACAGGTGAGGAGAGACGGAGAGAGGTGAGACAGGTGAGGAGAGACAGGTGAGGAGAGACAGGTGAGGAGAGACAGGTGGGGAGAGACAGGTGGGGAGAGACAGGTGAGGAGAGACAGAGAGAGGAGGAGGTGAGGAGAGACAGGTAAGGGAGACAGGTGAGGAGGAGATAGGTGAGGAGAGACAGGTGAGGAGGAGATAGGTGAGGAGAGACAGGTGAGGAGGAGACAGGGGAGGAGGAGACAGGGGAGGAGAGACAGGTGAGGAGAGACAGGTGAGGAGGAGACAGGTGATGAGGAGACAGGTGATGAGGAGACAGGTGAGGAGAGACAGGTGAGGAGGAGACAGGTGAGGAGAGACAGGTGAGGAGGAGACAGGTGAGGAGGAGACAGGTGAGGAGGAGACAGGTGAGGAGAGACAGGTGAGGAGGAGACAGGTGAGGAGAGACAGGTGAGGAGAGACAGGTGAGGAGAGACGGAGAGAGGTGAGACAGGTGAGGAGAGACAGGTGAGGAGAGACGGAGAGAGGAGAGACAGGTGAGGAGAGACAGGTGAGGAGAGACAGGTGAGGAGAGACGGAGAGAGGTGAGACAGGTGAGGAGAGACAGGTGAGGAGAGACGGAGAGAGGTGAGACAGATGAGGAGAGAAAGATGAGGTGAGACAGGTGAGGAGAGACGGAGAGAGGTGAGACAGGTGAGGAGAAACAGGTGAGACAGGTGAGGAGAGACAGGTGAGGTGAGACAGGTGAGGAGAGACAGGTGAGGAGAGACAGGTGAGGAGAGACGGAGAGAGGAGAGACAGGTGAGGAGAGACGGAGAGAGGTGAGACAGGTGAGGACAGACAGGTGAGAAGAGACAGGTGAGGTGAGACAGGTGAGGAGAGACAGGTGAGGTGAGACAGGTGAGGAGAGACGGAGAGAGGTGAGACAGGTGAGGAGAGACGGAGAGAGGTGAGACAGGTGAGACAAAGGCGGGAGAGACAGATGAGGTGAGACAGGTGAGAGGAGAGACAGGTGAGGTGAGACAGGTGAGGAGAGACAGGTGAGGAGAGACAGGTGAGGTGAGACAGGTGAGGAGAGACGGAGAGAGGTGAGACAGGCGAGGAGAGACAGGTGAGGAGAGACAGGTGAGGAGGAGACAGGTGAGGAGAGACAGAGGAGGAGAGACAAGTGAGGAGGAGACAGGTGATGAGGAGACAGGTGATGAGGAGACAGGTGATGAGGGGCAGAGGAGAGACAGGTGAGGAGAGACAAAGAGATGTGAGACAGGTGAGGAGGAGACAGGTGAGGAGAGACAGAGAGAGGAGGAGGTGAGGTGAGACAGGTAAGGGAGACAGGTGAGAAGAGACAGGTGAGGAGAGACAGAGGAGGAGAGACCGAGGAGGAGAGACAGGTGAGGAAGAGACAGGTGAGGAGGAGACAGGTGATGAGGAGACAGGTGATGAGGGGCAGAGGAGAGACAGGTGAGGAGAGACAAAGAGATGTGAGACAGGTGAGGAGGAGACAGGTGAGGAGAGACAGAGAGAGGAGGAGGTGAGGGGAGACAGGTGAGGAGAGACAGGTGAGAAGAGACAGAGAAGGAGAGACCAAGGAGGAGAGACAGGTGAGGAAGAGACAGGTGAGGAGGAGACAGGTGAGGAGGAGACAGGTGAGGAGGAGACAGGTGAGGAGGAGACAGGTGAGGAGAGACCGAGGAGGAGAGACAGGTGAGGAGGAGACAGGTGAGGAGAGACAGGTGAGGAGGAGATAGGTGAGGAGAGACAGGTGAGGAGAGACAGGTGAGGAGGAGACAGGTGAGGAGAGACAGGTGAGGAGGAGACAGGTGAGAAGAGACAGGTGAGGAGAGACAGAGGAGGAGAGACCGAGGAGGAGAGACAGGTGAGGAAGAGACAGGTGAGGAGGAGACAGGTGAGGAGAGACAGGTGAGGAGGAGATAGGTGAGGAGGAGACAGGTGAGGAGAGACAGGTGAGGAGAGACAGGTGAGGAGAGACGGAGAGAGGTGAGGAGAGACAGGTGAGGAGGAGACAGGTGAGGAGAGACAGGTGAGGAGGGGCAGGTGAGGAGGAGACAGGTGAGGAGGAGACAGGTGAGGAGGAGACAGGTGAGGAGGGGCAGGTGAGGAGGAGACAGGTGAGGAGGAGACAGGTGAGGAGGGGCAGGTGAGGAGGGGCAGGTGAGGAGGAGATAGGTGAGGAGAGACAGGTGAGGAGGAGACAGGTGAGGAGAGACAGGTGAGGAGAGACAGGTGAGGAGAGACGGAGAGAGGTGAGGAGAGACAGGTGAGGAGGAGACAGGTGAGGAGAGACAGGTGAGGAGGAGACAGGTGAGGAGAGACGGAGAGAGGTGAGGAGAGACAGGTGAGGAGGAGACAGGTGAGGAGAGACAGGTGAGGAGGGGCAGGTGAGGAGGAGACAGGTGAGGAGGAGACAGGTGAGGAGGGGCAGGTGAGGAGGAGACAGGTGAGGAGGAGACAGGTGAGGAGGGGCAGGTGAGGAGGAGACAGGTGAGGAGGAGACAGGTGAGGAGGAGACAGGTGAGGAGGGGCAGGTGAGGAGGAGATAGGTGAGGAGGGGCAGGTGAGGAGGAGATAGGTGAGGAGAGACAGGTGAGGAGGAGACAGGTGAGGAGAGACAGAGGAGGAGAGACAGGTGAGGAAGAGACAGGTGAGGAAGAGACAGGTGAGGAGGAGACAGGTGAGGAGAGACAGGTGAGGAGAGACAGGTGAGGAGGAGATAGGTGAGGAGAGACAGGTGAGGAGAGACAGGTGAGGAGGAGACAGGTGAGGAGAGACAGGTGAGGAGGAGACAGGTGAGGAGAGACAGAGGAGGAGAGACAGGTGAGGAGAGACAGGTGAGGAGAGACGGAGAGAGGTGAGGAGAGACAGGTGAGGAGGAGATAGGTGAGGAGAGACAGGTGAGGAGGAGACAGGTGAGGAGGAGACAGGTGAGGAGGGGCAGGTGAGGAGGAGACAGGTGAGGAGGAGACAGGTGAGGAGAGACAGGTGAGGAGGAGACAGGTGAGGAGAGACAGGTGAGGAGAGACAGGTGAGGAGAGACAGGTGAGAGGAGATAGGTGAGGAGAGACAGGTGAGGAGAGACAGGTGAGGAGGAGACAGGTGAGGAGAGACAGAGGAGGACAGACCGAGGAGGAGAGATGGGTGAGGAAGAGACGGGTGAGGAGGAGACAGGTGAGGAGGAGATAGGTGAGGAGAGACAGGTGAGGAGGAGACAGGTGAGGAGAGACAGGTGAGGAGAGACGGAGACAGGTGAGGAGGAGACAGGTGAGGAGGAGACAGGTGAGGAGGAGACAGGTGAGGAGAGACAGGTGAGGAGGAGACAGGTGAGGAGGAGACAGGTGAGGAGGAGATAGGTGAGGAGAGACAGGTGAGGAGGAGACAGGTGAGGAGAGACAGGTGAGGAGAGACGGAGAGAGGTGAGGAGAGACAGGTGAGGAGGAGACAGGTGAGGAGGAGACAGGTGAGGAGAGACAGGTGAGGAGGAGACAGGTGAGGAGGAGACAGGTGAGGAGGAGACAGGTGAGGAGGAGACAGGTGAGGAGGAGACAGGTGAGGAGAGACAGGTGAGGAGGAGACAGGTGAGGAGAGACAGGTGAGGAGGAGACAGGTGAGGAGGAGACAGGTGAGGAGAGACAGGTGAGGAGAGAAAAAAAGGTTTAAAATGAAGGGAACTTGTGATTATCATGCAATGTTTACAAAGTATTAGGTACGCTTACTGGAAAAGTGTGTGTGTGTGTGTGTGTGTGTGTGTGTGTGTGTGTGTGTGTGTGGTGTGTGTGTGTGTGTGTGTGTGTGTGTGTGTGTGTGTGTGTGTGTGTGTGTGTGGGTTATTAAAGGTCGCTCTAAGCTGTTCTTCATCAGGTTACGTGGTTGCGTAGCGTCGAGAGCAAACACAACAACAGACTCGCTGCTATCAAGGAACACTAAGCTGTATCTTCATTGGTACGCAGGAGAGGACTCTTTAAAGTAGAGACACTACATACTGATATACACCTGAACATCAGCAGGAGAGCACTCTTTAAAGTAGAGACACTACATACTGATATACACCTGAACATCAGCAGGAGAGCACTCTTTAAAGTAGAGACACTACATACTGATATACACCTGAACATCAGCAGGAGAGGACTCTTTAAAGTAGAGACACTACATACTGATATACACCTGAACATCAGCAGGAGAGGACTCTTTAAAGTAGAGACACTACATACTGATATACACCTGAACATCAGCAGGAGAGGACTCTTTAGAGTAGAGACACAACATACTGATATACACCTGAACATCAGCAGGAGAGGACTCTTTAAAGTAGAGACACTACATACTGATATACACCTGAACATCAGCAGGAGAGGACTCTTTAAAGTAGAGACACTACATACTGATATACACCTGAACATCAGCAGGAGAGGACTCTTTAAAGTAGAGACACTACATACTGATATACACCTGAACATCAGCAGGAGAGCACTCTTTAAAGTAGAGACACTACATACTGATATACACCTGAACATCAGCAGGAGAGGACTCTTTAAAGTAGAGACACAACATACTGATATACACCTGAACATCAGCAGGAGAGGACTCTTTAAAGTAGAGACACTACATACTGATATACACCTGAACATCAGCAGGAGAGGACTCTTTAAAGTAGAGACACTACATACTGATATACACCTGAACATCAACAGGAGAGGACTCTTTAAAGTAGAGACACTACATACTGATATACACCTGAACATCAGCAGGAGAGGACTCTTTAAAGTAGAGACACAACATACCGATATACACCGGAACATCAGCAGGAGAGGACTCTTTAAAGTAGAGACACTACATACTGATATACACCTGAACATCAGCAGCAGAGGACTCTTTAAAGTAGAGACACTATATATACACCTGAACATCAGCTGGAGAGGACTCTTTAAAGTAGAGACATTACATACTGATATACACCTGCACATCAGCAGGAGAGGACTCTTTAAAGTAGAGACACTACATACTGATATACACCTGAACATCAGCAGGAGAGGACTCTTTAAAGTAGAGACACTACACACTGATATACTCCTGAACATGTAGAGAACGAGAGGGACTCTTTAAAGTAGAGACACTACACACTGATATACTCCTGAACATGTAGAGAACGAGAGGGACTCTTTAAAGTAGAGACACTACACACTGATATACACCTGAACATGTAGAGAAAGAGAGGGACTCTTTAAAGTAGAGACACTACACACTGATATACACCTGAACATGTAGAGAAAGACTCTTTAAAGTAGAGACACTACATACTGATATACTCCTGAACATGTAGAGAAAGAGAGGGACTCTTTAAAGTAGAGACACTACATACTGATATACTCCTGAACATGTAGAGAACGAGAGGGACTCTTTAAAGTAGAGACACTACATACTGATATACTCCTGAACATGTAGAGAACGAGAGGGACTCTTTAAAGTAGAGACACTACACACTGATATACTCCTGAACATGTAGAGAACGAGAGGGACTCTTTAAAGTAGAGACACTACATACTGATATACTCCTGAACATGTAGAGAAAGAGAGGGACTCTTTAAAGTAGAGACACTACATACTGATATACTCCTGAACATGTAGAGAAAGAGAGGGACTCTTTAAAGTAGAGACACTACATACTGATATACTCCTGAACATGTAGAGAACGAGAGGGACTCTTTAAAGTAGAGACATTACATACTGATATACACCTGAACATGTAGAGAACGAGAGGGACTCTTTAAAGTAGAGACACTACACACTGATATACTCCTGAACATTTAGAGAACGAGAGGGACTCTTTAAAGTAGAGACACTACACACTGATATACTCCTGAACATGTAGAGAACGAGAGGGACTCTTTAAAGTAGAGACACTACACACTGATATACTCCTGAACATGTAGAGAACGAGAGGGACTCTTTAAAGTAGAGACACTACATACTGATATACTCCTGAACATGTAGAGAAAGAGAGGGACTCTTTAAAGTAGAGACACTACATACTGATATACTCCTGAACATGTAGAGAAAGAAAGGGACTCTTTAAAGTAGAGACACTACACACTGATATACACCTGAACATGTAGAGAACGAGAGGGACTCTTTAAAGTAGAGACACTACATACTGATATACTCCTGAACATGTAGAGAACGAGAGGGACTCTTTAAAGTAGAGACACTACACACTGATATACTCCTGAACATGTAGAGAAAGAGAGGGACTCTTTAAAGTAGAGACACTACACACTGATATACTCCTGAACATGTAGAGAACGAGAGGGACTCTTTAAAGTAGAGACACTACATACTGATATACTCCTGAACATGTAGAGAACGAGAGGGACTCTTTAAAGTAGAGACACTACACACTGATATACTCCTGAACATGTAGAGAACGAGAGGGACTCTTTAAAGTAGAGACACTACACACTGATATACTCCTGAACATGTAGAGAACGAGAGGGACTCTTTAAAGTAGAGACACTACACACTGATATACTCCTGAACATGTAGAGAACGAGAGGGACTCTTTAAAGTAGAGACACTACACACTGATATACTCCTGAACATGTAGAGAACGAGAGGGACTCTTTAAAGTAGAGACACTACACACTGATATACTCCTGAACATGTAGAGAACGAGAGGGACTCTTTAAAGTAGAGACACTACACACTGATATACTCCTGAACATGTAGAGAACGAGAGGGACTCTTTAAAGTAGAGACACTACACACTGATATACTCCTGAACATGTAGAGAACGAGAGGGACTCTTTAGTTCCTCTACAAACTCGTTCCAAAGTAAACGATGCGACTAAACGCTGGTTGTTTTCAGTAAAAGTTATTTTAATTCAGCCAGGATTTCCTCGCCCTGTTTTCTGGCTCCTGCCCGATGAAAGCCCAACATGCGCCACGTTGATCTGTGCTGTGCATAATCAGCGCTCTGTAAACTGAATCTGCACTGAATGCTGACACATCTCTAACAGAAGATCCACACACATGCTCATCAGCTGTGATGCAATACTCTCTGATGACTGGAAATATAAAAGTTCCTTTCCGGTCCGACTCTTCTCTGAACAGTGAGCTCTGCAGGATGAATACTTGTACTTCATATACTTTAACTGCACACTTATTACTTGTACTTTAATAAGTCATTGAACCAGTTTTTACTGCAGTACTTTACATACTTGTTACTACACACTAACAACAAATACTACTTTGAGTAATTGAACGACCTTTGAAGGCAGAATGAGTAGAAATAATAACACGTGAAGTACTTTAACTACATTCTACTTCTGAATCAATGCTTTTACTTTCTGTTTGTCAGTCATTATTTCAGGAACAACAATCAACAGCTCCTGACTGTACGCTCCGTTCCGATTGGATAGACTCTGATTCTTCTCGTTACAGCTGCTGTCGCTGAATAGGCATTTTATTTTGGCGGGTTGTGGAGAGAGAGACAAAGGAGCATCTGTACTCTAAAGAAAGATACCAGAGCCCAGTCTGCTCTGTTGTGATTGGTCAACTGCTTAGAGATGTCCCGCCCCCTAGGCCTATCACGTACAGATGTCCCAGCCCCTAGGCCTATCACGTACAGATGTCCAACCCCCTAGGCCTATCACGTACAGATGTCCCAGCCCCTAGGCCTATCACGTACAGATGTCCCAGCCCCTAGGCCTATCACGTACAGATGTTCCACCCCCTAGGCTTATCACGTACAGATGTCCCACCCTCTAGGCCTATCACGTACAGATGTCCAACCCTCTAGGCCTATCACGTACAGATGTCCCACCCTCTAGGCCTATCACGTACAGATGTCCAACCCCCTAGACTTATCACGTACAGATGTCCCACCCTCTAGGCCTATCACGTACAGATGTCCCACCCTCTAGGCCTATCACGTACAGATGTCCAACCCCCTAGGCCTATCACGTACAGATGTCCCACCCCCTAGGCCTATCACGTACAGATGTCCCAGCCCCTGGGCTTATCACGTACAGATGTCCCACCCCCTAGGCCTATCACGTACAGATGTCCCACCCCCTAGGCCTATCACGTACAGATGTCCCACCCCCCAGTACAATGTGTCAGAACGCTAACCAATAGGAGCGCGTGTGTTCCATAGTGATGTCACTACGTTCTGGAAGTAAACAAAAGAGTCCAATGGAGGATTTTATACTTTTTTAAAGTGTCTTTTTTGCTTTATTTAAGTTTGATTTCTGTGTTGAGAATGTAGACGTTTGTTTTAGTGATTTAAGAGCTTCCTTCACAAGGAAATGTTTATAAGTCTTAGACATCTTTCTTATTTTATACTTAATAAAAGCATTTCACCTGGACTTCTGACGGACCCTACACACGGCGGCGTGCGTTGCCGCTTGGCGGTGGGCGTGTCTTGAGCTTGGGGAGTCAACGCGAGCAGCCCGACCAACAACCAATCACATGAATGTCCTGCCCCGGACATACAAAGCAAAGCATTCATGCTACATCCATGCTGGCTAAATATACTGTCTATGCTTGCTAGCTGTCCATTCAAACGAAGTACACTGGATATAAACTCCCCAAACAGGCGAAAACCTACCAGTTTCCCCCTCTGCCTCTGCCCCCTCCCCCATGCCTGGCTCCTCCCCCCACTGCCTCTGCCCCCTCCCCCATGCCTGGCTCCTCCGGTTTGTATCCCTGTATGTTTCCTACTGCCACGATCATTTTCTCCTCCTTTTGTTGACATATGGAAATAGCTGCGGTCTGGCTCTCCCAGCATACACCCGGTTTGATTGGCTACTGCTTGTACTGTCAGATTTACATACGAGGGATTTGATTGGCTGACGCCTCCGTCGAGGCGGCAAAAGTAGAACATTACTCTACTTTTGCAGCGAGCACCTCGAGAGAAGCTACGCTTTGCTCCCACCATGCAGTTCGGCGAATCGTGACGTCACCCCATTCAAAGTGAATGGGCAGAAGCGTTGAAGCGGCAACGCACGCCGCCGTGTGTCCCGCCCCCTAGGCCTATCACGTACAGATGTCCCGCCCCCTAGGCCTATCACGTACAGATGTCCCGCCCCCTAGGCCCATGACATTCAGATGTCCCGCCCCCTAGGCCCATGACATACAGATGTCCCGCCCCCTAGGCCCATGACATACAGATGTCCCGCCCCCTAGGCCCATGACATACAGATGTCCCACCCCCTAGACCCATGACATACAGATGTCCCGCCCCCTAGGCCCATGACATACAGATGTCCCACCCCCTAGACCCATGACATACAGATGTCCCGCCCCCTAGACCCATGACATACAGATGTCCCACCCCCTAGACCCATGACATACAGATGTCCCACCCCCTAGACCCATGACATACAGATGTCCCACCCCCTAGACCCATGACATTCAGATGTCCCGCCCCCTAGACCCAGGGGTAGACATTAAGGGTAAAAAGACCGTTAGGGTTAAAAGAATCACATATACCTGATATTAAGACATATTTGTTTAGTTTTTAATGTATTTATTGACATTACCGGATTTATATATACGGTTATTATTTAATGTAAGTTGGGCCACTCATTTACATGCAACAGTTCCTTAGAAACATTAGATAAATGCCTTAAAAAAGCCTCAACTTAAGTAAAGACTTTCAGTTCTTCTCCTGTAATGATGATGTATTATATTCAGGGTCAATGAGCGTAGGGAGAAAATGTGAACAGATAAATGCGGTTTATAAATAAAAGAGGGATAAAGTGACTCGCATGTCGAAGCTAACAGTTTAAAGATGACTGGACACGAGAGATGGGATTAGATTAAAGAGAGCGCGGTCACATTAACCACTCAGAGGGAAACACAAAGGCTCCGGTTGTAAAGGACAGTAATTAAAGACCGCATTACACCGCCGTCGCTATCAGAGGTCAACAACAACACACCCCGAGGTCAACAACAACAACACTGAAACACCACTGAAGGCGGAGAGGAATGGAGCGGTGCGAGTCCTAAAACCAGGAAGTGAGTCAGCTTGTCTCCACTTCCTGTCCCCTGGTCTCAGAGCCAATGGGATCTCTCCGTAGGGGTTAGGAAAGTATCTGGACTAAGGTCTGAGGTTGAGACGCGGTGAAGAGACGTTTTGTTCCAGGACATTAAACCGTCAGCAGCGACCCCAGAGCGGACGTGTCTGAGGAACGATGGTTGTTACCGAGCGGCCGAACGGGACTACAGAAGTCGCGGAGGCCGTCGTACGTCGTTACGCCGAACACGTAGACACTCCTCTGAGTTAGTTTCTGTTCTGCTTGAAAGCCAGTCCCTGCCTCCTGCAGAGTGTTCAGACAGACGCTTCAACTGGTTCATCTAGAGTCTGTTTGAATCTGATGAAGCCATATCTAGGAGCTCATATTATTTAATAGTTATCCATTTATTTTCTTGTTTATAGGCAAGGCAAGTTTATTTATAGATACTATAACTATGTATCCTGTAAATATAATGTATGATGTCCTTTATTGTTTCATGTTTCATGTGGAACCTGTATGCTGCAGGTCTGCCTTGAAAAAGAGACATATGATCTCAATGGGACCAATCTGGATAAATAAAGGTTTGAGATGAAATGAAAGAGAGCACTTTTCAACGCAAGGCAATTCAAAGTGCTTCACAAAATTAAAAAATAAAAGCATTAAGGAAAAGTACATGGATCAAAGTTACAGTGCAGTTTAAGATGCGCCTGGATTATAGTAAATCTTCCTTTTAATTATTATTTCAGTTGATCAAATAAGTTGTTCTGTGCCTCTGTGTTTGTGAAGGCAGCCTCTGGGCGCCGGGGGAGGGGAGGCCTGCTCATTATAAAGCTGGGAAACAGGTGGGAGTGGGCGGGTCTTATGGTGGGAGTGGGCGGGTCTTATGGTGAGAGTGGGCGGGGCTTATGGTGGGAGTGGGCGGGGCTTATGGTGGGAGTGGGCGGGGCTTATGGTGGGAGTGGGCAGGGCTTATGGTGAGAGTGGGCGGGGCTTATGGTGAGAGTGTGCGGGGCTTATGGTGGGAGTGGGCGGGGCTTATGGTGGGAGTGGGCGGGGCTTATGGGTTTTAACCATCGGGTAAGAAGGAAGAGAAACGCTTGACTGAAACGACTTTTGCTCGGATCTGGATTCTTGCCCATGCGTAAGATTAGCCTCAGCGGCGCTTCGCTTTATATTTCTTTCGTATATGTTTATGGCCGCTATTTTGTCGCTGCTTTGAATTGAACTGTTCACATCTTAAACTGCACTGTAACTTTTTCTCAATGTTTATTTTATTAGCTTTTCTTTTTCAATGCTTAATGTCTTTCATTTTTAGTAAAGCACTTTGAATTGCGTTGACGTTGGAAAGTGCGATATGAATAATATAAAGTGCGGCTGGACTCGGCCGTAGCTCCTTGATAGCATCACGTTAGCATTTAGCTTCTGGAGATTAGATGTATGATCCAACGTTATAAAAGTAGACGTGAGGAGATGATCGTTTTCCACAGATCGTATTTTTTACAATATTCCCAAATCTTTTCTGTCGAGGGAACCAGCCGCCTCCTTCCGGGTAGACACGTCCTCCCTGCACCGCTCTACGATCAAGACTTTTAACGGCTTGATTTCATATCGACGAGCACTTCTCAAAACTGGAATATTTTAGGACTTTTTAAAGTTGTTATTCTCGTTTGGAAATTACTGCTGAAAACAAAGAAATATTAATAGTATCTTTGACAACGTTTAATCTCAACAAATAAACGTATCATATCGGCAAGCCAGGATACTTGATTGGTTTTATTATCGATTGATTGTTGGGTCTTTAAATCTTTGAGACTAAGAAAATGTATATTCACGATTTGCATTCAAATCAATAATGTACACATGAAAACTAAAACATGCTCTGATCGTAACGTCATGATATCAAGACACTATGATGGAAAACATCAAACTATATTCATTCTTCGTGCCGCTGCGTCTCTCGCGGTCGCCCTGACGTCTGACGGAAAATACATTTCTCTCTCCAATCTGCAAACCCCCCAAAAAGATGTCTGAGCTCGGTGTAATCCCTCCGAGGACACGACGATTACCCCCAGTAATCTCCACACACACACACACACACACACACACACACACACACACACACACACACACACACACACACACACACACACACACACACACACACACACACACACACACACACACACACACACACACACACACACACACACACACACACACACACACACACACACACATGTTGAGGATGGCGTGAGTGTTACATGTTGCGTTACATTGTGTGTTAGACGTTGTGATCATGGAGGTTGCCCCTCGTTTCTGTTGTGCGATTGTGACATGCACTGTATGCAGTAACGTGTGTTGTTTGTTATCCTCACACCTGTATCTACTTGTCTTCCTCCTTTTTATTTTATTTTATATATTTTCTTGTAGCTAATGCTGCTGATGTGTTGTGATGTTAAGGGTGTCGATTACCATCTGGCCGTGTCGGCTAAAGCTGTGACAGTTCATCGATGGGGACCGTCCACGACACCGTCAATAAATAACTAAACTAAATATAAAATTATTATTAACTTGTAAATAAATCAACATTGTGTTGGTTGACAGAAATACTGACATTTTCAGAAATGACTTTCATAAGTCAACGTTTATCTTATTTTCGGGATTTTTTGAAAAATAATTTCAGTTTTGGGAAATAATTTATTTTAAAAAATATTTCTGAATTTTTTATAAAATAACGTCACTTTGGAAAAATGTGAGAAATCAAAATCAGGGACCAACACAGAAATGCACCATCCCAGCACCGGAGCTGACGAGGCGTAAAGGCATCCCATGTGACGGACAGGAGAGGAGCAGGAAGCGGCTTCATCTATTAGTGATGAAGACGCTGAGGTTTGCATGACGAAGAGTAAAGGCTGCGCTTTGAAAGCACTGCGTGTTTCCTGTGAGGTGATGAAGGCCAGGCTCACACGGATGCAAATATATTTATCAATCCAAATATGTGTCCATTCGAATGACCAACTTTAAATTATACTCTTTAAAACAATTTAAAGAAAAATACACAATGAAAACAGTGTCGGACAGAAAAGGAGGTAAGTGTGTTATCTTTTCAATTTACACACGGCATCTATCGCAGTCTGTGCGTCCTGGAGAGGATCCTCCTCTGCTGCTCTCCTGAGGGTTCTCCATGTTCCCTTAGACTGGGTTTTCTTTGGAAGTTTTTCCTTGTACGATGTGAGGGTCTGAGGACAGAGGGTGTAAGGACAGAGGGTCTGAGGACAGAGGGTCTGAGGACAGAGGGTCTGAGGACAGAGGGTCTGAGGACAGAGGGTCTGAGGACAGACGGTCTGAGGACAGAGGGTGTAAGGACAGAGGGTGTAAGGACAGAGGGTCTGAGGACAGAGGGTCTGAGGACAGAGGGTCTGAGGACAGAGGGTCTGAGGACAGAGGGTCTGAGGACAGACGGTCTGAGGACAGAGGGTGTAAGGACAGAGGGTGTAAGGACAGAGGGTCTGAGGACAGAGGGTCTGAGGACAGAGGGTCTGAGGACAGAGGGTCTAAGGACAGAGGGTCTGAGGACAGAGGGTCTGAGGACAGAGGGTCTAAGGACAGAGGGTCTGAGGACAGAGGGTCTGAGGACAGAGGGTCTGAGGACAGACGGTCTGAGGACAGAGGGTCTGAGGACAGAGGGTGTAAGGACAGAGGGTCTGAGGACAGAGGGTCTGAGGACAGAGGGTCTGAGGACAGAGGGTCTGAGGACAGACGGTCTGAGGACAGAGGGTCTGAGGACAGAGGGTCTGAGGACAGAGGGTCTGAGGACAGACGGTCTGAGGACAGAGGGTCTGAGGACAGAGGGTGTAAGGACAGAGGGTCTGAGGACAGACGGTCTGAGGACAGAGGGTCTGAGGACAGAGGGTGTAAGGACAGAGGGTGTAAGGACAGAGGGTGTAAGGACAGAGGGTGTAAGGACAGAGGGTCTGAGGACAGAGGGTCTGAGGACAGAGGGTCTGAGGACAGAGGGTCTGAGGACAGAGGGTGTCGTATTGTCATACTGATATTCTGTACACACTGTGAAGTCCACTGAGACGAATGTAACATGTGTGATATTGGGCTATAAATAAACATTGATTGATTAAATGAGAAAAGTTACAAAAAAATAGCTGAATTTGGAGGAAAAAATACGTGATTTTTGTGAAATTAAAATCGCTTTGAAAATGTAAAAGTACGGTTTTTTAAATGTACCTTGTTATTGTGGAATTACTACGCCCTCAAAAAGGACAACAATGCTCCATGTCAATTCAGAATTCCCCTCAGAACCTTAAGCAGCTGACGTCTGGCCACGATGTTGATGTAACAGTTTGGGAAACATGTTCCATGACATGTGAAGCTCACCCATCATGCCATCTTCAGGCACCAGCACAGGTCTCGGGTATATACACGTCTGTTTCACTTCCTGTTTCTAAAAGGGCTGATTCTGGGTATCTCAATGAGATTTCAACCTGTATAAATAACAGCGAGGAGGGGGCGGAGCTTATGCCGGCTCACGCGGGACCCGGGCAGATACTCTAAAGAGCTGCGGTGATGAAACGCAAGGATTATTAGATGAAAGATTATTTCTGAAACAGAATGGAGCTCAAAGGCTTTCTCTGTTGCCGGTTACAAGCGGCTCGAGGGGCTCGAATCTGAAAATACACAGCCGGAACAAATCTGCCACTTCCTCCCCCAACACACACGAACGCGCACACGACCAATGAGGGCACGAGATCAGTGTGTGCCCCGATGGAAGGCTGACAGGCAGGTAGGCCGTCCAGCTACTTCAGCCGGCTCAGATGATTGGTCGAGGTTTTTCACAGCGCCACGGCTTCCACGGACGATGTTTTGTATGGATTTGTTGTCGAAGCGAATGACCTAAACTTCCCGTCCACTTTCAGACCATATTTTAATGTCAATCTTCAATCAGTCTCCAGTCCACTTTCTGTCAGTTGAGTTTTCGGTGCGTGTTGACTATTGAAAGCCAACAGTTTTTGAGTCAACTTTTTACTTTTGAAGCCTCAACTTTCCATTGTAAAAGTTATGTCAACTTTTAGTCCATGTTCTGTAATTCTTCGGTCAAACTTTTGTCAACTTTCAGACCGTTTGAGGAAATTCTTTGTTTCGTACTTTCAAATTTGCGATTTTGCCCTTCTGTGGGACGAATAAAGGAATTCTGACGTTGAACTTTCAGTCCACGTTAGGTAGGGCAATCAATCGTATTTTAATCGCAATTACGAAAACAACATAATCGGAAAAAATTATAAAAAATCTAATTAATGTTCGTCTAATTTGTTTATCATGTTTATACGTTTAGTAGCTTGTGGAAGTGCGCTCAAATATTTGTTGATATTATTTATTTATTTCTGTATTGGTTTTTCAGTTGAATTATACGTTCAAGATAATCAACAGTTAAAGATACTGTTCAAATTATTATTTGTTTTGAAGTTTGGATGTTTTCAAAGTCAATGAATAATCGTGATATCAATTATTGACCAAAATAATCGCGATCATGATTTTTGCCATAATCGAGCAGCTCTAACGTGAGGTCGACCTTCGGTCAGTTTTCACTCACAAATCTACAATAAAAGCCGACTCTCTTACGGCAGCTTCAGAGGCAGCTTCAGAGGCAGCTTCAGAGGCAGCTTCAGAGGCAGCTTCAGAGTCAGCTTCAGAGTCAGCTTCAGAGTCAGCTTTAGAGTCAGCTTCAGAGTCAGCTTCAGAGGCAGCTTCAGAGTCAGCTTCCACTCAGCTTCAGAGTCAGCTTTAGAGTCAGCTTCAGAGGCAGCTTTAGAGTCAGCTTCCAGGCAGCTTTAGAGTCAGCTTCCAGGCAGCTTTAGAGTCAGCTTCAGAGTCAGCTTTAGAGTCAGCTTCAGAGTCAGCTTTAGAGTCAGCTTCAGAGTCAGCTTCAGAGTCAGCTTCAGAGTCAGCTTCAGAGTCAGCTTTAGAGTCAGCTTTAGAGTCAGCTTCAGAGTCAGCTTTAGAGTCAGCTTTAGAGTCAGCTTCAGAGTCAGCTTTAGAGTCAGAGTCAGCTTCCAGTCAGCTTTAGAGTCAGAGTCAGCTTCCAGTCAGCTTTAGAGTCAGCTTCAGAGTCAGCTTCAGAGTCAGCTTCAGAGTCAGCTTCAGAGGCAGCTTTAGAGTCAGCTTCAGAGTCAGCTTCAGAGTCAGCTTCCAGGCAGCTTTAGAGGCAGCTTTAGAGGCAGCTTCAGAGGCAGCTTTAGAGGCAGCTTCAGAGGCAGCTTCAGAGTCAGCTTCAGAGTCAGCTTCAGAGGCAGCTTTAGAGGCAGCTTTAGAGGCAGCTTCAGAGGCAGCTTCAGAGTCAGCTTCAGAGGCAGCTTCAGAGGCAGCTTCAGAGTCAGCTTCAGAGTCAGCTTCAGAGTCAGCTTCAGAGTCAGCTTCAGAGTCAGCTTCAGAGTCAGCTTTAGAGTCAGCTTCCAGGCAGCTTTAGAGTCAGAGTCAGCTTCCAGTCAGCTTTAGAGTCAGCTTTAGAGTCAGCTTCAGAGTCAGCTTCAGAGTCAGCTTTAGAGTCAGAGTCAGCTTCCAGGCAGCTTTAGAGTCAGAGTCAGCTTCCAGTCAGCTTTAGAGTCAGCTTTAGAGTCAGCTTCCAGGCAGCTTTAGAGTCAGAGTCAGCTTCCAGTCAGCTTTAGAGTCAGCTTTAGAGTCAGCTTCAGAGTCAGAGTCAGCTTCCAGGCAGCTTCTGGTTTCCAGTCATTTGGAAACCAAACCAGATCTCAACCCGTAACCTCTCCTGACAACAGAAACCCGATGTTCTTCCTTTAGCTGCTGCAGCTTCTGTCGACTGTGGTTTTTGGGGGTGATTGAGGATGTTGATTTCTGACATGGTCCAGCTAATAAATGGCAGTTTTCACCAGAAAGTGGTAACATCTGTACTATCTGTGCGCTGATTTTGATTCACTTTGTGTAGATCTCACTCAAAACTGCTATTTTCAATCCTAAAAATGTCAGAAATTAAGTCAGCATCCTCAATAACCTCCAAAGACTGCCCTTAAAGTGTCTGCATGCTAACTAATGCTAATCAAAACATATTATTAGCATCCGTAGTTCCTCTGAGCTGGAGACCTCCAGGTTCACGGAGCTGGACCGATACGACATTAAAGTGTGTGTCGAGAACCCACTGACCGATGAGCGCCTGGAACAGGTTGCTCTGGAAGATGTCGATGACTCTCTGGATGGAGCCTCGGAGCTGCCGGTCCTCGGCGTTGTGCAGCTTCGCTCGATAGTCCTCCAGCAGCAGCAGCGCCCGCTGTGCATCTGTGGAGGCGAGAGAGGAGAGCAAACTGATCCCAGGGCAGCTCTGAAGGTGCAGAGCAACACGGACACCAGGTCACTTACTATTTCCCTAAATACGGCCATATGGTTTCTGTAATGTTCTCTTTGTACTGATTCCGTTTCTGATTGTGTGCAACGCGTCTTTGAGCATTCGGAAAAGCGCTATAAAAATCCAATGTATTATTATTATTATTATTAGACAGCTGAACGCTTGAGCTTGCACTATTTCTGTTTGTGTTGTTGTTGTTGTTGTTACATACACAACTACACTGTCGAAGGAAAACCAGCAGTGGGTGGAAGTGGACTCCTTAAAGTAAGAGTGCAAATACGATGGTTTTTAAATACTCCTTTCCAAGTTAAAGTATATCAGATAAATGTATAGAAGTACGCAGAATGCAGAGGTATGATGCCATTGATTATGAAATACTGATCTGAATGAACATTTCTGCTGCAATCAGAAGAAGAGTTAAAGGGCCGTGTGGAGAGTTTCATTTGAATACAGAAGCTTTTATAGGCGGGTGACGGGTTTATAGGAGGATCAAAACTTCAAAATCTGCAGCTGAATAAATCAAATCCTGACTCAAATAGAAACCAAAGGAAATCAGATTAAAATAGTCTTCACATGCAGCCAGTAATAAGAAAGGACCCCTTCAAACACTATATCACAGCTGAAAGGGCTGCAGGGCTCAGTCGGTAGGGGCGCGGACTGGGAGCCGTAGGGTCGCCGGTTCAAGTCCCGGACCAGACCTAAATATGGAGTGTGGACTGCTACTTGGAGAGGTCCCAGGTCACCTCCTGCGTCCTTCACCCCGGACGCTGTACAATAGCTGCCCACTGCTCCTGGGGCTAGGGGCCTGGGGCTAGGGTCCTGGGGCTAGGGGCCTGGGGCTAGGCTCCTGGGGCTAGGGGCCTGGGGCTAGGGGCTAGACTCCTGGGGCTAGACTCCTGGGGCTAGACTCCTGGTGCTAGACTCCTGGGGCTAGACTCCTGGCTCTGGGTTGCTTTTAACTCACTGTTGACACCATTTGGGATTTGTTTCAAGCTGAAGTGTATAAAAATCATATTTATCTGAGAATATTTGTCTATGGTTTCATGTTTCTACAGTTAACCTACTTGCTGTGCGGGACTGCTGCAAATATGTTATTATAAATCAGATTATATGTTGTTTGATGGAGCATAACGTGGACTAAGGGAAGTATAATGATTACATTATCGATTAAAACATTCTTTAATTCTCTTTATTACGATTATTTGCAGAAAACCTGCAGAGTACAGATAAAAACCTCAAAATATTACATTATTCTAAATCAAATGTCCTTCTTTAAAGCTTTTAACATAGATGAGGTTGCTTTTCACTCACTGTTGACAAGGTTCGGGATTATTATTCAAGGATAAAAGTGAAAGTGTTAAATATAATCATGATATAAGAACATTTGTCATGATTTTACAGGTACCCTATGTCCTGCGGAGGACTGCAGTGCATATCGTATTCCTATAAATCAGATTAAATGTTGTTTGAAGGATGATACAGTGGAGTAAAGTGTAACGGCTAAATGTTCTATTAAAACATTCTTTAATTGTCTTTATGAGGATTATTTGTAGAAAAACCTGCAGAGTACAGATATTTACCAAATACAAACCTTTAAAATATATATTTCAAGTTATTACCATAGGTTAGGTTGCTTTGAACTCACTGTTGACACCATTCGGGATTATTATTAAAGGGTAAAAGTGAAATTGCACAGGTGTATAATATGATAAGTATAGTATTTCCTCCATGTTGCTCCCTCTAGCCTCCTGGCTGTGGAGCACTGCTGTAAATATTTTATCATTATAAGAGTTTATTTTTAGTTGGGCTGCTCTCCAGACAAGGTGCCCCATATACAACTTGGTTAGCTCCAGAGGCTAACCGGTGGCTAGCTCCTTACTTTAACTCACTTTAACTAGCCCGGCACAGCACGGCTCGGTGAGGCCGATATAAGCCGTGCTGTCTGGGTTAATGAAAGAGTGATATACCCGTGTTGCTGGCTGTTTTTAAGGGTGTTTCTGTGTTAAAACCAGGGTGCAGTTTGAGTTTCTCCCTACAGGCAGTGGTTAGCCGCAGAGCTAAAAGGCTTACCTTTCTTCCTCACTGGCATGGCTCGGCTCGGTTCTACTTCAGTGTGAAACACATACACTCCTCACACACAGGGCGGTGTGTGTGCTGGTTATTCTCTTCCAAGTCTCCAGAAATCAGGCCCGACGACAGCAAGTTCCCACCAAACAAACTCACTGTCAGGGAAACTGACACACCGATAAAAACAGAAGTCTCCAGGGGAGGAGGGGGGAGGATCAGAAACAGATCCGGTTAGGGAAAAAGTAATATCCAAAGTAAGAAAATCAACAACAAAAAAGCTCCGGTAGGGTCACCGACTCTTCGTGTTGTACTTCCCCGCCTGAGAGGCTCCTTGCCCCGGCGTGCACCGCGCAGGCTGGCCGCTAGAACGTGTCAGCACCGTGAGCCATGCAGACACAGTTTAAGATCCATGAAGGAGCTGCTGGAGGGTTTTAATGATAAACCCAGAAATATTCATATCAAACTTCAGCCTGTGGAGGCACACCTATCCGTGCCAAACCCAGACTGGTTTATCCCGCACTGGTACGCACACTTCCTATGTGTGTATCCCAGTAACAGCCTGCATTCGTGTCAAACTTCTCCCAGTGCAAACCCCTCCTCCTCTCTGTACTTGCACTTCCTCCTCTTGTCTCCCTCCTCCTTCTCCTCCACCTCCCCAGGTTCACAAATTACAAACTTTCCTCCAAAATGGCGTCTCACGGAGCTGCAAATGTGAACCATGTGATTTTCTAAAAACCTCCACCGCCTCCCTCCCTCTCTCTCTCTAACCTGCAGCCGGATTCTGCGCCTCATCTCCGGGCAGCGAGGAGCGGCAAGAGGGGGCTGGAGGGAGAAGTACTCAGAACTGGCAGTAAAAGTAGAAGTACTCAGATATTGTACTTAAGTAAAAGTAGAAGTACTCAGATCTTGTACTTAAGTAAAAGTAGAAGTACTCAGATCTTGTACTTGAGTAAACGTAGAAGTACTCAGATCTTGTACTTCAGTAACAGTAGAAGTACTCAGATCTTGTACTTAGTAAAAGTAGAAGTACTCAGATCTTGTACTTGAGTTAAAGTAGAAGTACTCAGATCTTGTACTTTAGTACAAGTAGAAGTACTCAGATCTTGTACTTGAGTAAACGTAGAAGTATTCAGATCTTGTACTTCAGTAAAGGTAGAAGTACTCAGATCTTGTACTTGAGTAAATGTAGAAGTATTCAGATATTGTACTTCAGTAAAAGTAGAAGTACTCAGATCTTGTACTTGAGTAAAAGTAGAAGTATTCAGATATTGTACTTCAGTAAAAGTAGAAGTACTCAGATCTTGTACTTGAGTAAAAGTAGAAGTATTCAGATATTGTACTTCAGTAAAAGTAGAAATACTCAGATCTTGTACTTCAGTAAAAGTAGAAGTACTCAGATCTTGTACTTCAGTAACAGTAGAAGTACTCAGATCTTGTACTTAGTAAAAGTAGAAGTACTCAGATATTGTACTTGAGTTAAAGTAGAAGTACTCAGATCTTGTTCTTGAGTAAAAGTAGAAATACTCAGATATTGTACTTGAGTAAAAGTAGAAGTACTCAGATCTTGTACTTCAGTAACAGTAGAAGAACTCAGATCTTGTACTTAGTAAAAGTAGAAGTACTCAGATATTGTACTTGAGTTAAAGTAGAAGTACTCAGGTCTTGTACTTGAGTAAAAGTAGAAGTACTCAGATCTTGTACTTAGTAAAAGTAGAAGTACTCAGATATTGTACTTGAGTTAAAGTAGAAGTACTCAGGTCTTGTACTTGAGTAAAAGTAGAAGTACTCAGATCTTGTACTTGAGTAAAAGTAGAAGTACCAGAGTGTAGGAATACTCTGTTACAGTAAAAGTATTCAAAATGTCCCTCAAGTGAAAGTAGAAAGTATTCTCATCTAAATATAGTGAAGACAGTGAAAGTAGTCGTTGTGCAGATTGGTCCATTTCAGAATAATATATATGATGTGTTTTATAATGATTGATCATGAAAGTGTTCTCAGAGCTGGTGGAGGAGCAGCTAGTCTGAAGTACTTTGTAGACTGCAGGGTAGCTGGTGGAGGTGCAGCTAGTCTGAAGTACTTTGTAGACTGCAGGGTAGCTGGTGGAGGAGCAGCTAGTCTGAAGTACTTTGTAGACTGCAGGGTAGCTGGTGGAGGAGCAGCTAGTCTGAAGTACTTTGTAGACTGCAGGGTAGCTGGTGAAGGAGCAGCTAGTCTGAAGTACTTTGTAGACTGCAGGGTAGCTGGTAGAGGTGCAGCTAGTCTGAAGTACTTTGTAGACTGCAGGGTAGCTGGTGGAGGTGCAGCTAGTCTGAAGTACTTTGTAGACTGCAGGGTAGCTGGTGGAGGTGCAGCTAGTCTGAAGTACTTTGTAGACTGCAGGGTAGCTGGTGGAGGAGCAGCTAGTCTGAAGTACTTTGTAGACTGCAGGGTAGCTGGTGGAGGTGCAGCTAGTCTGAAGTACTTTGTAGACTGCAGGGTAGCTGGTGGAGGTGCAGCTAGTCTGAAGTACTTTGTAGACTGCAGGGTAGCTGGTGGAGGTGCAGCTAGTCTGAAGTACTTTGTAGACTGCAGGGTAGCTGGTGGAGGTGCAGCTAGTCTGAAGTACTTTGTAGACTGCAGGGTAGCTGGTGAAGGTGCAGCTAGTCTGAAGTACTTTGTAGACTGCAGGGTAGCTGGTGAAGGTGCAGCTAGTCTGAAGTACTTTGTAGACTGCAGGGTAGCTGGTGGAGGTGCAGCTAGTCTGAAGTACTTTGTAGACTGCAGGGTAGCTGGTGAAGGTGCAGCTAGTCTGAAGTACTTTGTAGACTGCAGGGTAGCTGGTGGAGGTGCAGCTAGTCTGAAGTACTTTGTAGACTGCAGGGTAGCTGGTGAAGGAGCAGCTAGTCTGAAGTACTTTGTAGACTGCAGGGTAGCTGGTGGATTCACTCCAGGTGGAACTAAAGTCTGATTCAGCACTTGGTTAGATTTCACATCCTTCATCTATGAAGTAACTAAAGGTATTAATACATGCAGTGGAGGAAAGTACACCATGTACCTCTGAACTGTAGCGGAGTAGAAGAACACAGTAGAACCAAAATACTCAGTACCACACAATTGTACTTAAGTATGTACTTGAGTACATGTACGTATAGTTACTTTACACCTCTGGGATTCGCAATATAAAACAAGTCACTAAAAATGAGTTTAAAATAATAATCATTCAACAGCAACAAACACACATCAACAGTAGAAATAAAAATATGCCTTGTACACAAAATATATTTTGTTACTTTTATTTGTAAACAAGATTTGTATTGATTCTAATAAAATACTGCGTTTTTTGACGAACAAAAATAATGTTTTCTGGCATCAAGTTAACATTTTACGGGGACAGTCTTCATTTCCGTTTGAGGGCCCTGTTACGGTGCAGACTAAACCCTGGTTTTTGAATTGTGATTTAATTACATATTGAAAATTAACATAATTGATGAAATACAACATTATTCCTGATCAGTAAATTATACAAAATAACTGTTTGCATTTGAATACATTCTGTCATTTACTTCCCAACACACTGTCAGTTGATTCAACGTCCTGTTGCATTCAGAGTGGTTCCTGCTGCATGAGGAGAAGATCAGAGGTCCTGAGGATGAAGATGAAACCTCCTCCTCCTCCTCCTCCTCCTCCTCCTCCTCTTTGTCTCTCCTCTCTCATGTGCTGATGAACCCTTCGCAGCTCTGGCCCAGATTAAAGGAGGCGGCCTTTATTTTTAGACGGCCATGTTTAATGGATGACCTCGCCTTGAGTCTGAGGCTCGTCGTGATGAAGAGGAGGAGAAGAAGAGGAAGAGGCTCTCACGCCATCAGCCACCTGCTGACAGAGGCTCATCGCAGCGGATCAACATGGTTTTTACTTTAGCTCTTCATCGGTCCAAAGGGAAGAGGAAGAGGAGGAGCTTTATTCGGAGCCGGTTACCTCCAACACCGGGCCGACTGTGAGCACACGGGAAAACCACGCATCAAAAAGACAACGGGGACATGCAGGAACACCCCAAGCTACTACAAAGATGTGTCGAATTGCCATAGACTCAAAAGCATCCGCACAGATGCTGAATGACTACAGAGCAACATAACACGACTGTAAATAGATGTTAGTCAGTCATAAAGATGACATATCTACCGGCACTGATCAGTCGGTAGGGGCTCGGACTGGGAGCCGTAGGGTCGCCGGTTCAAGTCCCCGACCGGACCTAAATATGGAGTGTGGACTGCTACTTGGAGAGGTCCAAGTTCACTGCCCTGCCGTGGTGCTCTTGAGCAAGGCACCGGACATCTCATTGCTCCCCGGGTGCTGTACAATAGCTGCCCACTGCTCCTGGTACTAGCCTCCTGGTTCTAGACTCCTAGTTATAGACTCCTGGTTCTAGACTCCTGGTGCTAGACTCCTGGTTCTAGACTCCTGGTGCTAGACTAGACTCCTGGTTCTAGACTCCTGGTACTAGACTCCTGGTACTAGACTAGACTCCTGGTGCTAGACTCCTGGTACTAGCCTCCTGGTGCTAGTCTCCAGGTGCTAGACTCCTGGTGCTAGACTCCTAGTACTAGACTCCTGGTTCTGGACTCCAGGTGCTAGACTCCTGGTGCTAGACTCCTGGTACTAGACTCCTGGTTCTAGACTCCAGGTGCTAGACTCCTGGTGCTAGACTCCTGGTGCTAGACTCCTGGTTCTAGGCTCCTGGTACTAGACTCCTGGTGCTAGACTCCTGGTACTAGACTCCTGGTGCTAGACTCCTGGTTCTAGACTCCTGGTGCTAGACTCCTGGTACTAGGCTCCTGGTTCTGGACTCCAGGTGCTAGACTCCTGGTGCTAGACTCCTAGTACTAGACTCCTGGTGCTAGACTCCTGGTACTAGACTCCCGGTGCTAGACTCCTGGTGCTAGACTCCTGGTACTAGACTCCTGGTGCTAGCCTCCTGGTACTAGACTCCCAGTGCTAGACTCCTGGTCCTAGACTCCCGGTGCTAGACTCCCGGTGCTAGACTCCCGGTCCTAGACTCCTGGTCCTAGACTCCCGGTGCTAGACTCCTGGTGCTAGACTCCTGGTGCTAGACTCCTGGTACTAGACTCCTGGTGCTAGGATGGGTTAAATGCAGAGGCCAAATGTCACTGTGTGTGCTCTGTGACCATGAAAGAGGGTGTCATCCCTCCCTTTCTATCTATCTATACGGAGATGCGAAAATACCAGAAAAAAGACTGAAAATTCACTTGAAATTAATACAAAGCACCAAAATGCAAAACAACTAATTGCTCATGCAGAATGAGCAATGAGACAACAACGAGATGCAAACGCACTAAAAAAAGATGCTCAACAATCACATGGATGCTATATGACTACAGAGAAACATAAAAGCACTTTAATCAAAACAATCACAAAGACATACATTCTGAAAAGACGACAGAATGTTAAACTAAAACGACAAAAAAAACAGAGACTCAAAGCTTTATATTTTATTATAATTTATCTAAATGTAAACACTTGAGACAATGTATGTCCGTTGAACTCTATTTTAATTATTTATTTGTCTTTAACCATGTTTTTTTATTAGTATTTTTGTATTTCATTGTAGTGCTAACACGCGTTGATATTATATTAATGTATTTTGATGTGTTGCTGTGAGAGTCCGACTGAACGCTTTAATGCTCATGACGAGGGTCTGAGCCCCATGCGGTGTGTGTTAAAGCCTCACATTGGTGTAATTACACTTGTGTGTGTGTGTGTGTGTGTGTGTGTGTGTGTGTTGCAACATGCGTCAGGCTGCCAAAGTCCAGATTTATGCCAAGATTAATTATGAGCATGTTGTCCAGATCGGGATAAAAACGGACATGACATGTGCAGAAATCCCATAACCACACACACACACACACACACACAATCACACACACACACACACACACAGTGAAATAGTTTGTGTCCAGGCACACTGTCGTACCATTGTGGTTCAGAGACAATGCATATAGTGTGTGTGTGTGTGTGTGTGTAATGCATCCTGGTACATGTAGGCGTAATGCATCCTGGTGACTAATTGCATTTATATAGTAGAGTTTTCCTAAACAAAAATATTTGTTTTTCAAATAATAAAATAAAAAATATCTTAAAAGATATATAAATCATATGTATTGAGATAAATTCCAAACATCACATTTTGGTGGTTATATTGTAGTACTCTGCATCTCAAGGGGTTTTCCTAACGAATCATTTCCAAAAATTAGTTTTGCCTAAAACCTGTGTTAACAAGAAACTATTTGATACGTTTCGATAATTTTTTTAATTTTTGCAGACCATTTACACTCACTGACACACACTGACACTCACTGACACACACTGACACTCACTGACACACACTGACACTCACTGACACTCACTGACACTCACTGACACCTCAAGAAGCAGGCGTAACAACATTTAATAATTGTTTATTAAGGTTTTTCTCCATGTGTCTGTAAATGTTAATCAATACACATCAATATCAGGTATAATGTTTTTAAAACTCAAAGAATATTAAACTAGTAAATAAAAATGTTAAACTAAGCAGGAAGCTGATAACCCGGTTACAATGGAAATACATTCAAAACGTTTATGTGAAAAATACAAGAATTAAAAGTTATTAAATTCAATTCAAAACCTTTATTTATCCAGATAAAATCCCATTGAGATCAATGATCTCTTTTTCAAGGGAGACCTGCAGCAGTAGGTTCCACAAGAAGACATAAAAACATAAACAACAGAACAACATATCTAACCACATGTACAGGTACCAACAGCATCTGAGTGAGTAGCATCCAACCGAGCTTTAAAAACATGTAGTGGTACTAGCTTGGTAATGTTCCCTTATTTTTGCAGACTGTTCCATGTTAGCGGAGCTGCACGTCTAAAAGCTCTCTTCCCTAAGACAGGCCTAGCACTTGGCACATTTAATAAAACCACAGCATGCGATCTCAGGCAATACGTACTTTCAATTCGCCGAGAGATCAGGTAGTTTATCCAACATGGCTTTGTAAATGAAAAAGTACCAGTGACCAGTGACTGAGCCTCCGTACAGTTAGTGAAGGCAAAACCGCCTTGGTATACAGTGTGATGCGTAAGTGCTTTACAATTTGTCAAAAATCTCAGAGCGCTGTGATACGCAGCATCTAACTTGACCAGGCAATGGGCAGGTGCATTCATATAGACCAGATCCCCAGAGTCCAGCACAGGTCAAAGGTCACAGAGCCTTTTCCTGGCCTCAAGCGAGAAGCAGGACTTGTTCCTGTAGAAGAACCCTAGCCTAACCCTCAGTTTTTTAAGCAGGTTATTGACATGAAGTTTAAAAGAGAGACAATCATCAAGCCAGATACCAAGGTATTTGTAACAGGCAACAACTTCAAGTTTTGTTCCTTGCGTAGTTACAATATCTAAAACAGGCTCTGGTGTCTTTCTAGCTTTGAAAAGAGCATTACCTTGGTTTGATCCACATTTAGAAGAAGCTTTAGTTCAGAGAGCTGAGTCTGAGTAGTGTTAGAAGCAGCCTGTGATGTAACACCAGCCTCTTTAATGGAGGGACCTGCACAGAACATCACAGTATCATCCGCATACACATGTAAAGTAGCTTCATCCACATTTTCACCTACGCTGTTAATATATATGGAGAATAAAAGTGGTCCTAAAACAGAACCTTGTGGTACACCATTAGTGATGTTTAACCACTCAGAAGACAGTCCATCAAAGTGAACACATTGGGACCTTTCAGAGAGGTAGTTCACAAACCACCCACTGCATGGCTGTTATACTTTTTCCTTCCAGCTGTTGATAGATTTTCTTTAATCTCCTTATTCTCATATCTGTTGTTCTGATTAAAATAAACGTTCCATTAGTCTGAGTTATTGTTTAACGTTTAGAAACGTCTCATCATCCAGCAGGAGCCACCGTATCATTTCAGGACACTCAGGAAAACAATCATCATTAACAAAAGTCACGTAGTTACAGATCTCAAAGAAAATAACATGAAGAGCAGAAAAAACATTTAGCAAGAATCTGATATTTGTAAATGATCATAATAGAAAATAAACTTTTAATAAACTTGCTGGGTGGACCGGGTTCTCTCATATTCCTACAGAACCTCTGATCCAAACAGCCCCACACGGGGCAGCGGCTCCCCCTGGTCCATAGCAACACACATGCCAAACAGGAAGTAGATGGTCCCAGGGCTGGTGAGATCATCTCAGATATGAAAACACAGACGTCTTCCAGTTCGTTGATAGATCTCCTCTTGGTCTCGCTGGCCTCTGTTTGGTCTTGGTTTGGTTTTGATCCCTATGGACTCTGGAGGAGCTTCTCTCGGCTCTGCTTCAGCATTTCTTCAAGACCAACCATCTTGCTTTGAAACATGTAATCTTTCATGATTAAAAAAAGAGTTCAACGATAACTTTGTAAGAACAGAAAATAAAAATAAATGACCCATGGACATTTGTGTCATGGTCACTTGGTTGTCGGCCATCAAGGACTCTTGATCAGTATCACTCACTATCCTGTTTGTTTAATTGTGTATTTTACACGTCTCTTCTTTGAAATCATGTTCAGCTCTTGTCTTGGTCTCAGTTGGAGCTGGTCTTGATGCCCTCGGTCAAAGATTCTTCACATTAAAAACATGTTTTCTACTCCAAAGTAGTCTGGAGGATCTGGAATCAGTGCTATCCTTGAAAGTCTCAATTGACAATTCATTATTTCATCAATATTTCTCGAGCTGAGATCTTGAGCTGAGATCTTGACCTGCTGTCTTTTTTTGAGGACTTCCTTTGTCATGGTCAAGCTTTTGGTTGTTATCTTATCTAAATCAACAAAGAACCTCTCAATGCTTTTTGCCCCCATTTTCCAGAGCCTCCCTCTTCCTCCTCTCCTCTGGAGTCAGCAGCAGCAGATGATTGGTTCTGTGCAAACTTAATTATTATTAAGTAGAGCCGGGACTGGATTAAAAAAATTAATCTAATTAATTAGAGGCTTTGTAATTAATTAATCGAAATTAATCGCATTTTTAATCAAATATACATATTTGACCTGAGAACAGTGAGAAGCAGTTTCCACATGGACTTGACTCCAGGTGGTCTACAGTCGAGTGCAGTCCAGAGAGCCAGGGAGCTGGTTATTCTCTCAGACGTGGACTGACTTATCCTGGCCCTGAAACCAGTCGTCTGGTTGAGTGTGGGTTGGGTCAGGGTGTGGTTCCTTGCACTCGGAGTCGGGCTAACGTCCATGCTAGCTGCTACATGCTTTGCATTTAGGTGATACTTTAGGCTTGATGTGCTGCGGTGATATGCAAATTCTTTTTTCCATAATTTGCACACAACCGTGCTCTTGTCGACGCTTCCATCCGTCCGTTTTTTTAAAACAACATTTCCCATCCACGGGGCCGACCAAAGCGGTCTCATCAGCTTGTTCGTTCATGTTTGACTATTGTTCACCGTGGTTTGTTGTTGTTTGAAGTCCCATGCTGAAGTCATGAACGTTAGTTGGTGCTCCAGTATAATCGGTACGCTTGAAACTCATCCAGTGAGAAACGTTCCGCTGTGGAAAAATAAGTGCGATTAAAATGCGTTAACTTTTTTAACGCGTTAATTTTTGTGTAATTAATTAATATTAATTAACGCGTTAAAGTCCCGGCCCTATTATTAAGATAAGATATACTTTATTGATCCCAAGTTGGGAAATGTTTTTGTTACAGCAGCATACTACTTTGTTCTACTCCACTACAATTCAGAGGTTAACCTGACTCCACTACATTTATTTTAGTTACTTTGCAGATTCTGATTAATGATGAAATATAAACAACCCTTAAATCAGACTTTAGCTACACCTGACTCAAATTCAGGGAAGGTGATTGTCAAGTGTCAAAATAAAGTATGCAATATATTGGACGTTAAGTACTTTGTCAGACTTCATATTTATCTGTGGATAACCCCAACGTTTTTTTCTTATTCAAAAGAAGACCTGAACTTAAAGTATTCTTTAATGTTTAAATAAATTCTTATTAATTTGTCTGTTTTGCACATCCTCCTGTTAATATCTTTGGACGTCCTAAACTAAACTGTTTTATTGTAGAGATCACTACAGTACCTTCTTGATATGATCTATTCTATATTTCTAGCATGCCTTCTACTTCCCCCTATGAAAGTATTTACTCTTAATATTTTTTTCATCAAATATAACCAATATATAATCAAAAAGAAAATTCAATAACGTTTTTTAACCACTAGGTGTCCTTTTCTATCAGCTGTGCATCGTTATGGTGTAAATGCAGCCTATCTACCAATTGGATCAAATATAAAAGTCAGCAGAATTAGTGTTGATACTGCAAGGAGACGTGTTGTGTGAAAAGAAATGGAAGATGTTGTTTAATGGCTGATATATTTATGATCCACGTCACGTATTCAGTTTCGGCTGCAATTCTTCCTGTTTGTCTAGAGGTCTTCTCAGCAGGGCTCTATAAATAAATATCTACGGCAGATATGTAATATGTAATGCAGCCGAACCGTGTATTACAATGCCGTTATGTGATGACCTTCAAAGAGAAAAGCAAGAACACTCGGAATAAAGTATTATTTGATTTTAAAAAAAAATAATTCGATTTCATATCGCATGAACACTATATCCCAACATGCATTGCGGCTAAAACAATCGATATTTTAGCCTATCAAAACCTCTGAAAAAAGAAAGGTGTCTCTCAGAATCGAAAGAGAAAAACCTATGGGAAAAACACAAAAGCATTGTACACAATTTAAACCAATAAATGTCGTATAATTAACAAGGATAAACTGATGTTTTTTAGTTGATGAGTTCTGCAGATATCACGGTTACATCATTTGATCATTGGTTTTATTAGGAAAACGTCGAGACCGGAAATACTGTTTTCAACCCGTAACTTTACATGGAGGCTGCCGCATGCCTCAAATCATCTTCGTAATACCTATCAAACTATAGATCCTACATATCGACTGGACATGGATTCTAAAAGTACAATATACACTTCTCGCTTGAAGTCTAGTCATAAAGCGTTTTAATGACCAAACTATCTTATAATTTGGGATTTTACAGAGAGGGTTATTTGTGAATAAACGACCATCTGTAACGTTTGCATTCAACGGGAGCACTAGAGGGCGAAAACTTTAAAACGTAATTATAGGTCGTATTAAGCGCTTGAACAAACAACATATTTGGTCGTAATAAGGGCCTGAACAATCGGCCCATTTGGTTGTATGAGTTGGAGGACTTGTTGTGATATTAACAAGGTGTTTTATCGGCTCTGTACAATGCCGACCTATGCTGACAAGTAAGTGAAGAGTAGAACATATAACGGTTTGGCTTTAGGGAAGTGTCCCAGCAGTTTAGGATAATGAAGGATCTAATCTATTACATTGCCTTTACCTTTCTAACTCCTAATGACAGGAAGGCAGAAAGCGCATTATACAAATAATAATACTCACAATAATGATAATAGCAGAATTCTTTTTTAACAATGACCACAATATAATTATCTAATAAACCAAATATGAACAATTGAGGAAAATGAGGAAGAACTGATGATTTGAATGTTGTAGTTCAAGTAGAAATGTAGTTTGTGCATAAATTACTATTGCAACAAATGTCTTCATTATTAGTTGATTTTTTGGACGAATGCTCTCGGGCCAGTGGTTACAATGGTGGGGCCAGTAATAATAAAATCCCACTGGCCTTCCGGGACCCTTAAGGTCTACCACTGCTTTATGGATCTCACTTAACCTTCTTGATCTAAATTCATACAAACCGAGGTCTTTCTTAGTGTCCTGGTAGCTTTGTCTCTAAACCCTGCATCAGAACCCCGGCCCCCAACGTCAAACCCTACTCGGGAAACCTGGGTGTGATCTTTGACCAGAATCTGAACCTCACATAAACAAGCTAGTCCAAACCTGCTTCCTCCAACTCTGCAACATCACAAAAGTCAAATCCATGCTATCAACCAGACGTCTGGAATAACTGACTCCTAACGTTTTATCGAAGTGTTTCTTCCAAAAAGAAAATGTTGTTGTTCTGTTTTTAAAGGCGATGTTTTTTCCTCACCAGGGACGAGTGAGTCGTTGCGGCAGTCGTACAACATCCCAAGACTGAAAGGTCGTCTGAGCGCCGCCAGCTCCATCGTCCCCCTGCCTGCAGTGGCCATCGCTCTGAAGGAAAGATTGGACAACAGTTTGTTAGCTCACAAATACAGATGTCTGAAGTAACAATTAGGCTGATGCAGATCCCAATGTCTTATTGTTCCTGGTGTTTTTCCATTTATGTGTAAGGCAAATGTCAGCCTTATGGACAGAGGTAACGTTGGACTTGTCCTTCAAATGTACCCGTGTCCGCTCAATGGAAATGCGATGTCAACTTCCGATGTCAAGTCCCTGCCAGCGGCTGGACAAATGTTACCAGTGTTTACCAGTGTTGCCAGGGGCACGAGAACATCCTCCACTGGAGGGTGGGTGCTGCTGCTGTGAAGAAGGCCGACTATGGGTGCCGATGGGCGGAAAATAAGTCTTCGGCGCTTCGGGACGAAGCCCCGGAGACTTTTGCACTCCCCCGTTGCAATTTACAACGGAGAGAGGAAACGAGACATCCCTTCCTCCGTCCAAAAAATGCATTCATCTTTTCCAAGCTACCATCTGCACGAAATCGGAAACCCGGTTTTTGAGAGCACTTAGAAAAAACGAGCTATTTTCACATGATGGGGAAATCATGGAGGAATGCATCCGCCTCATGAGCACTTTGAGACACTATTTTCGGCTAAAATGGTTGCAGGCACTTGAACACTCACCCGGAGAGGTCAGTCACATTAACGCATGGACGGTTAGCAAACATGTTTAGCTCAGCATCAGCTATGTAATGTTAGCTTAGCTTGCTGCTAGCTTTGGAACTGAATATTTGAAAAGATGAGTGAATGTTTTCTTGTCGCTCTTGACATGACATAAAAAAGGTCGGTAACGTTAATCATTACGTTCCGCTGCCACCATCTACTGGCTCACGTTAAACGTAGAAAAATACATAGTGACATACATAAATACATCTGTGGGTTTATAGGCAGGTTACAGGTTTATTGTTGACCACGTAGCGTTAATGTTACAGGTTTATCAGGTTACATGACACTGGCTTTGAGTGAGAGGATAGAGGAATATGTGTATTAATAGTAGACTTAAAATATGTCATTAGAGACCCAGTGTAATTAAACAATACGGTTGATACAAAGACGTATTTGACGTATTTCTGATTCTTTATGGTTTTGCTTATAAGTTGTTTGCATTTAGTTAAAGTGTGATGTTTTTCCTCATATTGCAATAGCCTGTTTAAAGTGATCATATAACAAACAACTAATCAGTACTGATACTGTATGCTAATAGATATAGGAGTGATAATAACACAGTACATGCTTTGCATTTCTTAGATATAGCTGTGCAGTATTCTTAACAGACTGGATAGCAGCAGACAATAGAAGGCTTATTACAACCAGAAGAGACATGAGACTTTTATTTTTTTAGAGACTTGAGACTTGACTTGGACTCGTGACCAAAGACTTGAGACTTGATCAAGTCTCACCCCACAAAGACTTGAGACTTGACTTGGACTCGTGACCAAAGACTTGAGACTTGACTTGGACTTGCAAAAAAAGACTTGTGAACATCTCTGGCTCGAACACTCGGAACTCTGACTCCAGCGCGTTGTGGCGGCCTCGCCCTGGTCGTCCACCGTGCGCCCTCCGGGTACCTGACTCCCCTGCCTCCTCCGGGGGCAGATGCGAGGGGTTCAATGCCTCCGTCCGGAGCGCCCGGAGAGGACTGTTATCCCCACGTTGTCGTACACAAAACTGTCGGGTATCCTTTGGGAGAACCATACTCTGGAGGAACGTGAGGGGAGTTGTCAGGGGACTCTACCCACAATTTGATGCACTATTTTCGGATACTTTTTTTTAATCCATCCATCCATCCATCTTCTCCCGCTTATCCGTGGTCGGGTCGCGGGGGTAGCAGTTCCAGCAGAGAGCCCCAAACTTTCTTTTCCCTGGCAACATCAACCAGCTCTGACTGGGGGATCCAAAGGCGCTCCCAGGCCAGCGAAGAGATATAATCCCTCCACCTGGTCCTAGGTCTACCCCTTGGTCTCTTCCCAGCTGGACGTGCCTGCAACACCTCCCTAGGGAGGCGCTCAGGTGGCATCCTAACTAGGTGCCCGAACCACCTCAACTGGCTTCTTTCGACGCGAAGGAGGAGCGGCTCAACTCCGAGTCCCTCCCTGATAACCAAACTTCTCACCTTATCTCTAAGGGAGACACCAGCCACCCGGCGGAGGAAACCCATCTCGGCCGCTTGTATCCGCGATCTCGTTCTTTCGGTCATGACCCATCCTTCATGACCATAGGTGAGGGTAGGAACGAAAATGGCCCGGTAGACAGAGAGCTTTGCCTTCCGGCTCAGCTCCCTTTTCGTCACAACGGTGCGGTAAAGCGACTGCAATACCGCTCCCGCTGCTCCGATTCTCCGGCCCATCTCACGCTCCATTGATCCCTCACTCGAGAACAAGACCCCGAGATACTTGAACTCCTTCACTTGGGGTAAGGACTCATTCCCTACTTGGAGTGGACAATCCATCGGTTTCCTGCTGAGAACCATGGCCTCAGATTTGGAGGTGCTGATCCTCATCCCAGCCGCTTCACACTCGGTTGCGAAACCGATCCAGTGAGTGCTGAAGGTCGCAGACCGATGAAGCCATCAGAACCACATCATCCTCCCACAGTACCTCCCGGGGAACCCGGTCATACGCCTTCTCCAAGTCTACAAAACACATGTAGACCGGATAAGCGTACTCCCAGGCCCCCTCCAGGATCCTTGCGAGAGTAAAAAGCTGATCTGTCGTTCCACGACCAGGACGGAATCCGCATTGTTCCTCCTCAATCTGAGGTTCGACAATCGGCCTGACCCTCCTTTCGAGTACCTTGGAGTAAACTTTCCCAGGGAGGCTGAGTAGTGTGATGCCTCTGTAGTTGGCACACACCCTCTGATCCCCCTTTTTGAAAAGGGGGACCACCACCCCGGTCTGCCACTCCTTCGGTACCGTTTCCGACTTCCACGCAACGTTGATGAGACGTGTCAACCATGACAGTCCCTCAACACCCAGAGCCTTCAGCATTTCCGGGCGGATCTCATCCACCCCCGGGGCTTTGCCACTGTGGAGTTGTTTGACGACCCCAGTGACCTCCCCCCGGGAGATTGGCATTGATCCCCCGTCATACTCCAGCTCTGCCTCTAACATAGAGGGCGGAGTTGTCGGGTTCAGGAGTTCCTCAAAGTGTTCCTTCCAACGCCCTAACACTCCATCAGTTGAGGTCAACAACGTCCCATCCTTACTGTACACAGCTTGGATGGTTCCCTGCTTCCCCCTCCTGAGGTGTCGGACAGTTTTCCAGAACAACTTTGGTGCCGCCCGAAAGTCCTTCTCCATGTCTTCTCCGAACTTCTCCCACACCCGCTGCTTTGCCTCGGCCACGGATGAGGCTGCTGCCCTTCGGGCCTGTCGGTACCTTGCAACTGCCTCGGGAGTCCCCCGGGATAACAAATCCCTGAAGGCCTCCTTCTTCAGTCGGACGGCTTCCCTGACCACCGGTGTCCACCAGGAGGTTCGAGGGTTACCGCCCCTTGAGGCACCTAGGACCTTGAGACCACAGCTCCCCGCCGCGGCTTCGGCAATAGAGGCTTTGAACACCGACCACTCTGGTTCAATGTCCCCAACCTCCACAGGAATGCCCGAAAAGCTCCGCCGGAGGTGTGAGTTGAAGGCCTCCTGAACTTGGGCCTCCTCCAGACGTTCCCAGTTCACCCGAACTACACGTTTGGGCTTACCAGGTCTATCCAGAGGCTTCCCCCGCCACTCGACCCAACTCACCACCAGATGGTGATCATTTGACAACTCCGCCCCTCTCTTTACCCGAGTGTCCAAAACATACGGCCTCAGGTCCGATGATACGATAACGAAATCGATCATGGACCTTCTGCCTAGGGTGCTCTGGTACCACGTACACTTATGAGCATCCTTATGTTCGAACATGGTGTTTGTTATGGCCAATCCATGACTAGCACAGAAGTCCAGTAACAAACCACCACTCCGGTTCAGATCAGGGGGGCCGTTCCTCCCAATCACGCCCCTCCAAGTGTCTCCATCATTGCCCACATGTGCGTTGAAGTCTCCCAGCAAGACTAAGGAGTCCCCTTCAGGAGCCCCATACAGGACTCTTTCCAGGGTCTCCAAGAAGGCCGAATACTCTGAACTGCTGTTGGGTGCATAAGCACACACAACAGTCAGAGTTTTCCCCCCCCATAACCCGCAGGCGTAGGGAGGCGACCCTCTCGTCCACTGGGGTAAACTCCAACAACGAAGCACCTAACCGGGGACTTGTGAGTATCCCCACACCCGCCCGGCGCCTCACACCGTGAGCAACTCCGGAGAAGAATAGAGTCCAACCCCTATCCAGAAGTAAGGTTCCAGAGCCGACGCTGTGCGTAGAGGTGAGCCCAACCAGATCCAACTGGTACCGCTCCACCTCCCGCACAAGCTCCGGCTCCTTCCCCCCCAGAGAGGTGACGTTCCACGTCCCCAAAGCCAGCTTCTGCCGCCCGGGTCTGGTCCGTCGAGACCCTCCGCTTTCACTGCCACCCTTCTGGCAGCGCACCCGACCCCATCGATGTTTCCCGTAGGTGGTGGGCCCGCGGGACGGAGAAGCGGAAGTGTTGCCCACGTTGCCTTTTCGGGCTGGGCCCGGCCGGGCTCCGTGGCAAGCCCGGCCACCAGACGCTCGCCGACGAGTCCTCCTTCTGGGCCTGGCTCCAGAAGGGGACCCCGGGCTTCCTCCGGGCCGGGTATCCTCACTTCTTGTTCTTGTTTCTTTCATGAGGTCTTTTGAACCAATCTTAGTCTGGCCCCTTGCCTGAGACCAATTTGCCATGGGAGACCCTACCAGGAACACAAGGTTCCAGACAACACAGCCCCCAGGTTCATCAGGGCACACAAACCTCTCTACCACGGTAAGGTGCTGGTTCTTCAGAGAGACTTTTTTTTAATAATAATTATAATAATAATAATAATAATTCCTTATATTTATTATAGCGCTTTTCCAGATGCTCAAAGCGCTTTACAGATACACATTACACATATTTTTTATACATGCAATGGTCACTGTGGACAACACCCACAGGAGCAAGTTCAGGTGAAGTGTCTTGCCCAAGGACACACCGGCTTTACAGACGCAGCAGCGGCGGGTTTCACCCCTTGATCTGATTATCATTGCACAGCGCACTGCGCCACACCGTCCATCTTCACACCTCAAAGTCATGGAGGCGCTTTTAGAAGTACACATTGATATTATACATGTACTGTGGACAATACCCACAGGAGCAAATCCGGGTGAAGTGTCTTGCCCAAGGACACAACTAAGTTTCATGGCTCACGGTTTCAATCACCTGTCTGACTGGCTCTTTTTGAGGGATCTCAAGAGGATACGCGGGTGGTCCCGGAGCCTGATGAAGTCAAGCCTTCAGGTCACGACCTCCGACTTCTATATCAAGAATATATCACACTTTCTCAAGTACATGGCCGACACACCGTGCAAGGGGAGCAGGCTCAGCCAAAACGACATGATTTTAATCAAACGGGAAGTAGTTGCCATCCTGAAGTCCCTGAAGAGAAAAGTACTTATTCACCAGATGCAAGTGAAGCGTGACAAGATGGAAGGTCTGCCCAGCCACAACGACATCATGACATGCTTGACTTCGACCACCACTCGCATCCCTCAGCTCCTGGATGTGATGGCCAGCAATCCGACTACCGCAACCCGGACCCTGCTATATGGGTACATGACCCTTCATTGGAGCTGCATTTACGGCCACCGTCCGGGGGTCTACTCCAACATGACCAACGCCGAGGTCCGAAAGGCGGATACAACTGGCACTGCCTTTGGCTACCTCGTTCATGTGAGTGCTATTAAGCAATGTATTTATTCTGGCAGTTATATGCATGATTGACACTGTATTGACACTCTCTAACTCTGTCATAACAGGTAAGCAACCACAAGACGGCCAACGCGTTCGGGGAAGCGCAGCTGTACCTCACCGTAGAAGAATTTGGATGGATGAAGAGGTGGCTGGAAATCAAGGGTACGCTGACCTGCACCCAGAGCCGCTACTTCCTATACACAGAGGGGAAGAACCCGTTCAGGAACCTTGCCTACTCCCTGAGGTTGGCATGGGCTGATGTGGGGCTCCACGGTCCCATTAACTTCACCGACCTCCGCACAGTCCACGCCGATAATGCGAAGAGGTTTCAAGACAAAGGCAACCGCCAAAGAGTGAGTGATTTCATGTGTGACAACACTGCAACTGCGGACACATTTTACACGAATAATCCTTCTTTGAAGGAGGCTGCGGACATTCGGTTACTCTTCACAGAGTCACTGCAAGCAGCGGCGGCGGTATCGACAGCAGCAGCAGCGGGACATGAGGACACTTTTGCGGGTATTGACATCGACAGTGACAGCTCTGGAGAGGAGCACAACCCTGTTTAATCCGATTTTGAGCACTCTTTTCCCCGCATAAACTAGTTTAAATCACCGTTAAACACTTATTTTCGATGTCTATATAATGGACTTCCCGCTATGCATTGAAGTCCGTGATCTGGACACACCTCCTTGTACACTAGGCAGACCGCGGCCGGTAGTAAATGTCCAACCAGTGTACCCTCCGGTCCCTAGGGTATGCAAGGGAAACTGATACATCATTTTGATAAGAAACACTCCAGTGTTTCTGTCACGGTCGAGTGAAGGAAGCAGGACCCAAATGCAGATAACTCTTGAGAAACCCTTTATTTCAAGGATACAAAAACATGGAACACTCACCGGTGAACTCCATCACCAACAAACAATGACCCCACACTGAACACCGAAAGAGACAAGACTAAATACAGGAAGGGGTAATCATGACAACGAGAAACAGCCGGGCAGGGGAGGAGAAACACAAGGACAACAGGTGAACACAATCGGGTAGTCAGGGAGGGAAACAGACAGAAAGCAGACAGGCAGGAAACGGGGGTGAACACTTAACACAATAAAACAGGAAACCCAAAGACAAGAAAAACACCAACACAGACAAAAGTGACATAACATGTGAATTGTGACAGAACCCCCCCCTCAAGGGACGGATTCCAGACGTCCCTAAAAACAAAACACCAAAGTCCAAAACCCCAATCAGGGTGGGCGGAGGGGGTCCGGAGGACGGGTCTTGGGCTGACAGCCCAGGAACACAGCGGAGGACCAGGAAGGGGTCTCGGGCGGACGGCCCGGGGGGCAAGGTACAGTCCAAAAAGGGGGATTCGGGCGGACTGCCCGAGGACAAGGCAGAGAACCAGGAAGGGGTCTCGGGCGGACAGCCCGGGGTCAAAACAGAGTCCAAGGTGGGGACCATGGAGGACCGAAGGCAGCGGCAGGAAGAGTCAGGGGGCCGGGCCCGAGGGCGAAGACCGCAGCTCTCAGGGGGCCGGACTTGAGAGCGAAGACCGCGGCTCTCAGGGGGCCGGGCTTGAGAGCGAAGACCGCGGCTCTCAGGGGGCCGGGCTCGAGCCGGTGTCGACCGGACAGGATCAGGAGGCCGGGCAGGAAAGCACTGATGGGCCAGCTCCAGAGATCGGGCAGGACCCGGTGTCGGCCGGACAGAAACCGGAGCCGGTCGGACAGGCCTCGGCAGGATCCCCCACGGAAAAGGACCAGGAGTTGGCAGGAACCCCGGCGGGACCGGTGATGGACATGGGGCTGGGAGGGCCCCCGGTAGAACCTCCAACGGCACGGGATATAGGATTGGCAGGACCCCCGGCAGAAGAGTATTCTGCGGAACCTCCAACGGGAAAGGAGAAAGGGTTGGCAGGACCCCCGGCAGGGGAGTAGACGGCGGGACCTCCAACGGCACCGGACACAGGGTTGGCAGGACCCCCGGCAGGGGAGTAGACGGCGGGACCTCCAACGGCACATGACACAGGGTTGGAAGGACCCCCGGCAGGGGAGTAGACGGCGGGACCTCCAACGGCACAGGACACCGGGTTGGCAGGACCCCCGGCAGGGGAGTAGACGGCGGGACCTCCAACGGCACAGGACACAGGGTTGGAAGGACCCCCGGCAGGGGAGTAGACGGCGGAACCTCCAACGGCACAGGACACAGAGCTGGCAGGACCCCCGGCAGGGGAGTAGACGGCGGGACCTCCAACGGCACAGGACACCGGGTTGGCAGGACCCCCGGCAGGGGAGTAGACGGTGGGACCTCCAACGGCACAGGACACAGGGTTGGCAGGACCCCCGGCAGAAGAGTATTCTGCGGGACCTCCAACGGGACAGGAGAAAGGGTTGGCAGGACCCCCGGCAGGGGAGTAGACGGCGGGACCTCCAGCGGCACCAGACACAGGGTTGGCAGGACCCCCGGCAGCGGAGTAGACGGCGGGACCTCCAACGGCACAGGACACAGGGTTGGAAGGACCCCCGGCAGGGGAGTAGATGGCGGGAACTCCAACGGCACAGGACACAGGGTTGGCAGGACCCCCGGCAGGGGAGTAGACGGCGGGACCTCCAACGGCACAGGACACAGGGTTGGCAGGACCCCCGGCAGAAGAGTATTCTGCGGGACCTCCAACGGGACAGGAGAAAGGGTTGGCAGGACCCCCGGCAGGGGAGTAGACGGCGGGACCTCCAACGACACAGGACACAGGGTTGGCAGGACCCCCAGCGGAACCTCCAACAACACTTGCGTAGGGGCTTGAATTGGGACTGGAGAGGGAACTCGAGCAGAGACTTGGGAGGGGACTCGAGAGGAGACTGGAGAGGGGACTAGAGAAGGGAACACGAGAGGGGACTTGAGAGGGGAACTAGAGAGGGGACTCGAGGAGGGACCAGAGGAGGGACCAGAGGAGGGAACTCGAGAGGGAACTCGAGATGGAAACAGAGAGGGAACTCGAGAAGGGACTACAGAGGGGACTAGAGGAGAGACTAGAGGAGGGACTAGATGAGTAACTAGAGAAGGGAACTCGAGAGGGGAACTAGAGAGGGGACTCGAGGAGGGACTAGAGGAGGGCCTAACGGAGGGACTAAAGGAGGGAACTCGAGAGGGAACTGGAGATGGAAACAGAGAGGTGACTCGAGAAGGGACTACAGAGGGGACTAGAGGAGGGACTAGAGGAGTAACTAGAGAAGGGAACTCGAGAGGGAAACTAGAGAGGGGACTCCAGGAGGAACCAGAGGAGGGAACCCGAGATGGGACCGTGGCAGCCGGGACCAGATCCGGGTCTGGAACCAATGCAGCTGGGGTCGGGACCATGGCTGCTGGGACCAGAACTGGGGCTGAAACCCTGGCTGCAGGGACCGGAATTGCAGCCAGAAACAAGGCTGCTGAAGCCAGAATCCTGTCTAGAAGCTCCAGCTTCGACGCCGGAAACACGGCCGTATAGGGCGCTCCCGGAGCCGGAAACATGGCTGCGGGAGCCTGCACTGGGGCAGGAACCATGGCTGCTGGGGCCGGGACTGGAACCGTGGTTGCTGGGGTCGAAACCGTGGCTGCTGGGGCCGAAACCGTGGCTGCTGGGTCCATTTTTGGTGGGGTCATTCTGTCACGGTCGAGTGAAGGAAGCAGGACTCAAATGCAGATAACTCTTGAGAAACCCTTTATTTCAAGGATACAAAAAACACGGAACACTCACCGGTGAACTCCATCACCAACAAACAATGACCCCACACTGAACACCGAAAGAGACAAGACTAAATACAAGAAGGGGTAATCATGACAACGAGAAACAGCCGGGCAGGGGAGGACAAACACAAGGACAACAGGTGAACACAATCGGGTAATCAGGGAGGGAAACAGACAGAAAGCAGACAGGCAGGAAACGGGGGTGAACACTTAACACAATAAAACAGGAAACCCAAAGACAAGAAAAACACCAACACAGACAAAACTACAAACGTGACATAACATGTGAATTGTGACAGTTTCAGCTCCCTCCATAGACTGTATACTGTATAGAGGCTCCATCACACTTACTCTAAATGAGCACTAATTCCTAAAGATGTTTTGAGCCTGCAAAACACTATCCTACTCAATGAGAAGATTATAATGACCAACAGTCAGTGGTTGCCTTTGTGTTCTGCTGTAATCCATTATTAAATATGATTCTTTATGACTACAAAGAGACTCAAAACAACAACAATTTGAACAAAAAGACTGCAAAGAGACACTAACAAATGCAAAGAGACTTAATATGACGACAAATTGAAACTAAATGTTTACAAAGAGGCGCAGTGGCTCAGTCTGTAGGGACTTGCTCTTGGAACCCAAGGGTCACGGATTCATGTCCCAATTGGACCGGAAAAAAAAATTGGAGTGAGCTGGAAGCTGGAGAGGTGCAGCTCACCTCCTGGGCCACTGCCGAGGTGCCCTTGAGCAAGCCGCCTAACCTCGAAACTGCTCCCTTGGCGCCGGATGACTGGCAGACTCTCTGCTATGGTTGTGTTCGTGCATGTATATCCTCCTGAGGGATTAATTAAGTATGTCTTCTTCTTCAAAATGAGACATTAACTTCAATGAGATGAAAAACTTTAAAATATATGTTTAACACCGCGTATCGCCGCTCCACTCCGCGCCTGTGCTACCGGCGGAGATGTAAAGTGGATTAAATAGCCGGTGTAACGCGGTGGGATTACCTTCTCTACTCTGCTGTGCTGCTGTAGCTGAGGCCTGCTCCACCTTGCTCCGGGAACAGCGTGGATACTGTTGTGCTGGACTGGGAGAATGGCGGGCGTCGTGTTTCTGCTGTGCCTTTTCTTGGCTGTGCTGGACAAGGAGAGGATCGCTAGTCGTCCTGAACAATCTACTGGATTCGGGTATGTTCTGCCGCCCGCTGTGGACGTCCCCTGTACAGTTTCGGAGGTGGTGCACAAACAATTGCTGGTTGCACTGTCGCGGACATTCATTTCGGAAAATGTTTGTCTTTCTCACATGCCTGCCACGATGGTCCTTCAGATTTGTTTTTTAAACTCTAATCTCACTTTCGCGAAGTTTGCTGGTGACTCTAGAACAGCTGACAATGTATGTGTGTTGATTAAGAGGAAAAGGTGCTTGGTATTTTTATTGTTGTTACAATCAGGAAATGTACAGCCAAATCCAGGTCCACCGAGCAGTATGAGTCAAGTAGCTACTCCTGCTGATTTTATATCTAGATCTGGGCTAGGTTTAATTCATTTAAATGTGCGTAGTCTGTTACCTAAATTAGATTTTGTCCGTATCTGGGCGAGTTCGACTGATGAAGGGACGAAACAATCCCTGGTTATCTGCTGAGCTGTCCAGTCTCCTTCATGAGAGAAATAATGCTTGGGCTAAGGCTAGGAGATCAGGCTCAGAGGTAGAGTGGCTACGTTTTAGGCAGCTAAGAAATAGCTTCACATCTCAAATAAAAAGTGCTAAATCAAAGTACTATTTGTCGGTTACCACAGAAAACCTCAATAATCCTAGGACATTTTGGAAAGCCATAAAATCGATTTCCACTGGTGATATCCCAAATGAGCTACCTCCGTGCCTCACCACAGCATCTGGCTCTATGTCAGACAGGGCTACTATGCTCAATTGCTTTAATGAGCATTTTGTGTCTTGTGGCTCTCTGTTTGGCTGTGTGGCTCCTGTGAACGCTCCAATCCTTGACTCTGAACAAAGTGGTCTGGAAAACCCTTTCAGTTTTACTCCTTTAACTGTTGGTATTGTTCATGAAGCATTATCCAAGTTAGATCCTAGGAAACCGGCCGGCCCGGCCAACGTAGAACCTTTCTTTTTAAAGATAGCTGCAGATTTTATTGCTCCACCTCTCACTTCTCTTTCTAACCTCTCCCTCAGCACGAACACAATTCCAAAAGTATGGAAGTCTGCTCATGTGTTGCCTTTACTGAAAGGAGGGGAGGCAACTATTTTAAATACAAATGTAACATTTGTGAAATTGGGCTATATAAATAAACATTGATTGATTGATTGATTGATCACTGTACACTGTATACCAAGGCAGGTTTACCATCACTCTCTGTACGGAGGCCCAGTCACTGGTACACATTTATTGTCAGTTCTGGCTAAGGTGCTCGAACGCTTAGTGGGTGAACAAGTAAAGGAGTTTTTATGTATAAATGATATCCTGTCTGAGCATCAGTCAGGATTCAGAAAGAAACACAGCACCATCACTGCCACAATGAAAGTGGTAAATGACATTCCTACTATTTTAGATAATAAGCAGAGTTGTGCAGCTCTGTTTATTGACCTTTCCAAAGCGTTTGACACCGTTGATCATCGCATCTTAAAGCAGAGGCTACTCAGTATTGGCATGTCCAGCCTTGCAGTGGGGTGGTTTGTGAACTGCCTCTCTGAAAGGTCCCAATGTGTTCATTTTGATGGACTGTCTTCTGAATGGTTAAACATTTCTAATGGTGTACCACAAGGTTCTGTTTTAGGACCACTTTTATTCTCCATATATATTAACAGCGTAGGTGAAAATGTGGATGAAGCTACTTTACATTTGTATGCGGATGATACTGTGATGTACTGTGCAGGTCCCTCCATTCAGGAGGCTGGTGTTACATCACAGGCTGTTTCTAACACTACTCAGACTCAGCTCTCTGAACTAAAGCTTCTTCTAAATGTGGATCAAACCAAGGTAATGCTCTTTTCAAAAGCTAAAAAGACACCAGAGCCTGTTTTAGATATTGTAACTACGCAAGGAACAAAACTTGAAGTTGTTGCCTGTTACAAATACCTGGGTATCTGGCTTGATGATTGTTTCTCTTTTAAACTTCATGTCAATAACCTGCTTAAAAAATTGAGGGTTAGGCTAGGGTTCTTCTACAGGAACAAGTCCTGCTTCTCGCTTGAGGCCAGGAAAAGGCTCTGTGACCTTTGACCTGTGCTGGACTCTGGGGATCTGGTCTATATGAATGCACCTGCCAATTGCCTGAGCAAATTGGATGCTGCGTATCACAGTGCTCTGAGATTTGTCACAAATTGTAAAGCGCTTACACATCACTGCTGATATAGGCTTAGTTTGTCGGGGGACATCTTACTTCTTCCTTCTCTCTGTCTATACCTGTGTCCTCTCATGTTCCGATTAACCCAGCTTCCCCAAATGTCTTTCTTTTTGGTGTCTCTATACGCCGGGTTCCGCAGTCATGGATGATCCTGCGGTCCTGTGTCCCGGATCGCGAGCGCTGGATCTTGAGTCGTGGCTGTGGTCCTGGATCATCGGTCCTGATGGATATCCTCGTGGATTCATCTTCCTGTTATACACACATGCATTTCCAAACATCTGGACTACCTATGTTGCAAATGTATTATCTTTTCAATTTACACACGGCATCTATTGCACGTCTGTCCGTCCTGGGAGAGGGATCCCTCCTCTGTTGCTCTCCCTGAGGTTTCTCCCATTTTTCCCTTTAAACTGGGTTTTCTTTGGAAGTTTTTCCTTGTACGATGTGAGGGTCTGAGGACAGAGGGTCTGAGGACAGAGGGTCTGAGGACAGAGGGTCTAAGGACAGAGGGTCTGAGGACAGAGGGTGTCGTATTGTCATACTGATATTCTGTACACACTGTGAAGACCACTGAGACAAATGTAACATTTGTGATATTGGGCTATAAATAAACATTGATTGATTGATTGATTGATCACTGTACACTGTATACCAAGGCAGGTTTACCATCACTCTCTGTACGGAGGCCCAGTCATTGGTACACATTTATCTATAAAGCTTTGTTGGTAAACTCCCGTATTATATTTGCTCTCTGATCTCACAGAGAGTTGCAAGCAGCTGTTGTCTGAGGTCACATGATGTGGTCTTGTTAGATGTGCCAAGAGCAAGGACTGTCTCAGGTAAGACAGCTTTTATGTGCGCAGCTCCACTTGCTGGAACAATCTTCAGCAAGAATTGAAACTGAGCAATCTCATTCCTCTGCATGTTTTTAAAGCTAGGGTAAATGAAATGCTTGCTGATACAATGGGCACTTGTAAATGTCTATAACTATGTATCCTGTAAATATAATGTATAATGTCCTTTATTGTTTTATGTTTCATGTGGAACCTATATGCTGCAGGTCTCCCTTGAAAAAGAGATCTATGATCTCAATGGGACCAATCTGAATAAATAAAGGTTTGAAATGAAATGAACATCCCATCAGCCTCCTGTCAGCTGCTGGTTCAAACCTGCACCATGCTGCCCTCTGGTGGCTGCTCACACAAACTGCTCAGGGCAAACTGCACACAGCCTGACATCACAAACAATACCCATGGTCACTGACGTGCAGTCAGGTGGGGCCTCGCCTATCTTCATGAAAAGTACAAATAAAAATAACAATACAATTAAATAAATATTAGTATTTCTCCATTGGTCTGCTCTATACATTTATTTTCTGTAAGATTCCAATCATTTCGATAATTTTTATAGTAAAAATCGCTGAAATGGCGTATTTTCTGTTCCTCAACGGTGAGAGATGCGAGCCTCACCTCGGGTTGCAGATAATGCAAAGAGAGACTTCACTATGCGTCCTGACTCTCCATAGTCTAGCTCAGTGGTTCCAACCTAATTTAATTTTTTTTATAATTTGTTTTGGATATATAATTTTAACGCAATACATGATTGTCACTAAAAGCCTTGTCTATGCATTGCAATAACATATACAAAATAGTTGAGTCATTCATTTGAATACAAATTCAAGTTAGTATTAAAGGCAGACAAAGACAGAAATGTATAATTATTAGGGATGCACGATAATTATCGGCCCGATAATTATCGGCCCGATATTAGGAATTATGACGTCATCCCGATAAACCGATAACAGTATTAATAGCCCCGATAATATACAATATATTTTTTGGGTAGATCCTGCGGTGTGGGTGGATTGGGATGAGGGGCGCTTGTTTTTCACTCGGCTCCTCCCGTTTTGCCAGTACTGTGGTGTTAGTGTTTAGGAAGAGGGGAGTTCTTCACAAATCCAGCGCTCCCTAATACTTCGAACCTGATCAGTCACCTGAAACATCGCCATCGCTACGATGGTGTGTTAAAAGCGTACGAAGACAATAATACAATACAGTGTGTGTGTGTGTGTGTGTGTCTGCGCGCGCGCGTTGGAGCTATGTGCAACTCAAGGCATATGCTCGAACCGGAGCTGCCTGGACGCTGCAATCATGTTGCTGAGTGTGCTGACTTCTCCTCAATGTCCCGCTGTCTGCTTCCTGCATCAAGTCACGTGCTCGGCGCAGTTGTGTGGATAGAGCGCTCCTCTGTTTTCATTTAAACAGCTCCTTATATCCGTTAGCGCAGCTAGCTAGCACCAGATGCTAACAACAACAATGCACGTAAGGTCTCTCTCTTGCTCGCTCGGACCACACGCACCCTCCCGGTCCTCCAGATGGCCAGTCGGTGCCTGCCGGTGAGCGTGGAAGTGTGGTCTGCCACAAGCGGGCGGCAGGAGCGGGGCTGTCAGCATCAGCTTGTAGACGGTATTTTAAACTCGATGCGCTCTGAAGCTACGGGGCGGCCGAGGGAAAAAAAATTCACATGCGTTAATCGCATTAAAATAATTAGTGGCGTAATTTTAATTTTTGTTATCGGTATCGGTATCGGTCTTGAGAAGCAGGAAGTTATCGGTATCGGTATCGGTTTCAAAAAACCAATATCGTGCATCCCTAATAATTATTCCTCCTCGATTGCTTATCCTATCCTCGGTGTCCCGCATATTGCTCTCTGAATTTTTTTTACTCGAATCTTTGGATCTGAATTTCACTGTTGGAATTTTTTTATACCGAATATTTTGGATCCGAATGTCAGTGATCAAATTTGAGCAACCTGAATATAGCTTTTTTAATTTATAAAGCTTGCATTTTTGGATCCACATTTTCTTACATTGAAAAAAAACATTTACTAATTTCGAAGTGGTAATGTCACAACCAATGAATTCAGATGCATGGCTTTCGAAACAAAATATTACAATGCAATGAATTCGGTGTTGTTTAAATTACGATATCATGTAATGTGATCTGAGTACTTCTACTTTCACTCAAGTACAAGATCTGTGTACTTCTACTTTTACTCAAGCACAAGATCTGAGTACTTCTACTTTTACTCAAGTACAAGATCTGTGTACTTCTACTTTTACTCAAGTACAAGATCTGAGTACTTCTACTTTCACTCAAGTACAAGATCTGTGTACTTCTACTTTTACTCAAGCACAAGATCTGAGTACTTCTACTTTTACTCAAGTACAAGATCTGAGAACTTCTACTTTTACTCAAGTACAAGATCTGAGTAATTCTACTTTCACTCAAGTACAAGATATGTGTACTTCTACTTTTACTCAAGCACAAGATCTGAGTACTTCTACTTTTACTCAAGCACAAGATCTGAGTACTTCTACTTTTACTCAAGTACAATATCTGAGTGCTTCTACTTTTACTCAAGTACAACATCTATACTTATACCACCTCCGTTTATAGCCTATGAAAAAACTATTAGAAAACGAAGGCTAAAGCTAACGTTAGCAGATAGTGATAATGGATGCCAGCTAGCTCGCTCAACGATTCATTAAATAATATTGCGAGAGAAAAACATTTCAGTGCACATCACACTCTGCGCTCCGACAGGGAGCTCTGCTCTGAACGCCTGAACGCCCCGTTCTAACAGCTGTTCACCAGCGGCAGAGATGTTCACAAGTCTTTTTTTCTGACTACCATGCTAAAATGTGACTCCAGATGGATAATAATTAAAGTAAGGCAAACTATTCAATACAAATAAACCAATCGATGACATAAACACTTTATTGTTACTTGTACCTGTGCCATGGTGGAAACTGTGAACAGTGTAGGCTATATATCATATAACAATAGCGCTTCGTATTTCTACCAACCGGTATGCCCGGGTTGCGCCACCATGTTTTTGTCTGCAGTTGGTTCAATTGCATTCCTCCTCGATTGCTTATCCTATCCTCGGTGTCCCGCATTTTGCTATCTGAATTTTTTTTACTTGAATCTTTGGATCTGAATTTCACTGTTGGAATTTTTTTATACCGAATATTTTGGATCCGAATGTCAGTGATCAAATTTGAGCAACCTGAATATAGCTTTTTTTAATTTATAAAGCTTGCATTTTTGGATCCACATTTTCTTACATTGAAAAAAAACATTTAGTAATTTAAAGTGGTAATGTCACAACCAATGAATTCAGATGCATGGCTTTCGAAACAAAATATTGCAATAAATTACGATATAATGTGTTCAATGCCTTTTAAAATTCAAAACATGATGGCACTTATTTGCTTCCATAGAGCTACTGTTCCAATCATATCGCTGTAAAAACGATTGTCATTCACAAGTTCATAGAAATAGGGAGGTGAAATTATTATTATCAGACATTAGACATAAGCCAATTAAATTGTCCTTAAGCCGTAAGCTCTTGACCAAGTTAGGCTAATGTTTGCCAAAACTATTCCATAATTGCATTTACTGATTAGAATCTCTAGGTTATTACCTCTGAGATTAAAGCCTTGAGAAAGTAGGCCCTCAACCAAAACACTTTTTGTTATATTCCATGGAATGCTCTTAACGTCCCGATAGCAATGAATATATTAAATGCTTTGACAATAAATACATACAAATATTTAATCTCTGGAAGCCGTGGTGCTGTAAAAAGCACGACCAATCATCTGCCTCAGCCCGGCTAAAATAACTGGCCTACCTGCCTGTCAGCCTTCCATCGGGGCACACACTGATCTCGTGCCCTCATTGGTCATGTGCGCGTTCGTGTGTGTTGGAGGAGGGACTCTGTAAGAAAGTCTGAAGGAAGAGGCATATTTTTTCAGGTTGTGTACTTTCAAATTCTAGCACACTCGAGCTGGTTTCTCCATTCCTACCTTTAACTCTTTTTAGGGTGCAGCTATATGTTTTTATTTATTTCAAAGTGGGCCCATTTTATAATATTTTTTTTTCCTTCAAATGTGCAGAGGACTCCCCAAGTGCTGTGTTTAATTTATTTTAAAGTAGGCCTGTGTATTTTTAATTCTCCCTATAATAGTTCTTTGTTTCTTATTAGAGGTTAATAGTTTTATATCATGGAATAAATAGCCTAATAAATGCAAAAAAACTGTAGTTTTTGTCTGATATAACAATAAAAAACTATGAAATATGTTTTGCGGCTCCAGACAAAAATAAGTTTTGGAAAAAGGAGCAAAATGGCTCTTTTGGTCAAACAAGGTTGCAGACCCCTGCCCTAAGCCAACACATGTGTTCTGTTTTGTGCTTTTCGAACACCAATACAACAATGATGAGACATTGGGGATAGAGGTGGTGTCTGTCTCTCACCCATCAACTGACCTACTACAGTTCCCTTGTGCCACCACCAGGGGGCGGTAATTACATACTCAAAACAATGGCAGGGTAAAGTTCCAGACAAAATATAAGACAAATAAATCTTCTAATGCGAAAATAAAGGTTCATACTTCTCAAAAAGGACAAAAAAGCACAGCTCCGTTTGTAATGATTTGTATTTGTTTATTTTAAAGAATAAGTTCACCTGCAAGTAGAATACTCTGGTTAGATACCTTATTATATTATTATTATTATTATTATTATTATATTATTATATCTGGTTAGGTAACCCTAACCCTTTATATAAGTATAATTTGCAATCCAGACAAATCTGATAAGTTTCATGGGGTCGAGCACTTTGCAAGCCACTGTATAGCCACCTGAGATGTGTGTCTGCTGACAGAGAACTTCAAGTTCATGTGAAGGTGTGAAGGGGAGAGAGGGAATTGAAAGTGAACACCCCCCCTCTCTCCTTTCTCTAAACATAGAAAGGAGAAAACGTCAAAAGAAGGGTTTGGACTGAACTATAGGTTAGGTTTCTGTATCCAGACACAGTATATAGAGTTTCTCTCCACAAAAAAAAACAAGTTGTACCTTTTGAATGCCTCAATTTGACCATCACTGGACCGGGTTTCTCCAATATAGGCCAAATAGACTGTATAGTCCAACACATCCTCACTCCCAGGTCGGCCTATGTTGACGTTATGTCAAGTCCCCTGCCGGCTTTATTCAACGCAAGGGGGGGGGGCCTTAGCGTCCATTTTCAACGCAAGGGGGGGGGCCTTAGCGTCCATTTTCAGCTTTCCGGGATGTCTATGTGCTTCTATGGAAGCTCATGGAAGCACGGCATTCGTTTGTGTCAACTGCCCTTAAAGGCAATGAAGACACTACACTACCCAGAATCCCCAGCTATCGTTTGGACTACACCATGTGCTCTGTTTGACAAACCCCGTGATAGTCCTCAAGCTCTGTGATTGGAGAGTGTGCTCCGAGGGTTACCGAGCCTCGAACAGCACTTGAAATGGGATGGAACCACGGCAGACTGTTCAAAACTGGATTTGAACGGGTCCACCGCGTCCCCCCTCCCCCACCCCGTCCCCAGAACTACACATGCTGGCTATTCTGTTTCGCAACATGTTCTCTATGGCACGTCTCTACCGGGAGTTGTAGTTTTAAAAGACGTTTTCGTATTTCCCATAAGAAGAAGTTGCCAGTATTAAACTGTTTACATCCCTGGAGGTTTAGGGGACAGGAAACACTCACATTTAAAACATATAATTCATAAATGGGTGAAAATTGCTTGTGCCCATAATGGGCAGTATTAATATATATACCCACACGCCAGCTACGGTCAGAAGAGCTTTATTTAACAGCTGGACATATGTTTGTGACCCCTCCTGTAAGATAACATTACATTACATTAATTGATAAGCCTGAAACATGCACTTGTCAAGGTTCAGAGGCACATTTTGCAAATATGGCAGTAGCCATCGATCAGCTTAAGATAAGATATACTTTATTGATCCCAAGTTGGAACATTTGCGTTACATCAGCATGTGTAACAGTTAAATATGCAGTGGTGTTTATTTGTAAATCATTTAGTATAATCACACAAATTCTGTGTTTTATATTTAACAATTCTGTGTTCTTTATTTATTGATTGTTCAATACCTGACAAGGCCGGAGATGAAATATCTGCATACAAGAGTATAATACATGATGTATAATATCAGTTAAAATAAGTGCTTCAACATAGTTAACATTGCTGGAGGTATGCACACATATTGATAGATGTCTTGTAATGCACTGTTGAGGAACCTGCAACCCAAGTTTTTCATTCAGTGCAGAACTACACCATAGTTGTGTAGGCCTATATGATATGTCAATAAACCTTAGAACATCTTGAAATCTTGAACGGGATGTGCAAAATAGTCATTATATACAGTCTTTAATTAACTATTAGTAGGCTAGAGAATAACGAGTAATGAATATACTTTATAGGGATCCTATTAATATCTAATAATAAAAATAATGAAATTCAATAACATGCTTTAACCACCAGGTGTCCCTATTATATCAGCTGTGCACCTTTATGGTGTAAATACAGCCTATCTACCAATTGGATCAAATATAAAAGTGAGCCGAATTAGTGTTGATACTGCAAGGAGACGTATTGTGTGAAAAGAAATGTAAGATGTTGTTTAATGGCTGATATATTTATGATCCACGTCACGTTTTCAGCTCCTCATGTTTGTCTTCTCATCAGGGCTATAAATACAGAACTACGGCAGATATGTAATATGTAATGCAGCCGAACCGTGTATTACAATGCCGTTATGTGATGACTTTCAAAGAGAAAAGCAAGCACACTCGGAATAAGGTATTATTATTATTTTGGTCTGTTTCCGGTATTTGTTAATGACGATGTGCTCTGAGATGTGAGACTGGAATTGCACAGGGGAAAATAACGTATCTTTAGATACGGATTGTGTTAAACTAATACGTTTGCGCGGTGGACCAACACTAGACATTGACGGGGAAGGGGGGTAGCAATAAAGATAACACCATTAAACAGTTACACAACATAACAGAAATAATATCGATAGCAGCGTCCCTAGCAACCACCTTGGTAACAATGAAAACGTTGGACGCAATTTCCTGAAGTAATCTTCGTAATAACTAGCAAACTAAAGATCATGTACATCCACTGCACACATCATCTGAAATAACAACTCATATTTCTCGCATCAAAACGCATTCTAATGGCCAAACTAACTTTAAAATAGGCATTTTACACCCAGAATAAAACGAAGTTCGGCCATGTTTTCTTTTTCTGCGGGGAGAAATGTGAAGATCATGTGACGTCAAACAGAGCACATGGTGTAGGCCAAAGGATAGCTGGGGATTATGGGTAGTGTAGTGTCTTCTGCCATCCTTTACTCAGAAAACATATTTGTTTCTCCGAATCGAAGGGGAAAAATACAAAAGCATTGCACACAATTTAAACCAATCAATGTTGTGTAATTAACAAGGATAATCTGGTGTTTTTTAGTCGATGAGTAGTGCAGATATCACTGTAAAATCAATCGTCAGTCAGGGGAATATTTACTTCCGGGTGTACAATTCTCCGTTATCCAATGAGAATGGACGCTCTCATTGCCTTTAAGGGCAGTCGACACAAACGAATGCCGTGCTTCCATGAGCGTCCATAGAAGCACATGGACATCCCGGAAAGCTGAACATGGACGCTAAGGGCCCCCCCCCTTGCGTTGAAAATGGACGCTAAGGCCCCCCCCCCTTGCGTTGAAAATGGACGCTAAGGCCCCCCCCCTTGCGTTGGAAAAAGCCGGCAGGGGACTTGACATAACGTCAACATAGGCCGACCTGGGAGTGAGGATGTGTTGTATAGTCAGTGGCGTGCACAGACATTGTGTGCGAACATTTGCCGGATAATGGCGGATTTTGTTAGTTTCTTTTCGGTTTTTGGTTACTCCTTCCATCTCTCCCTCATTTTGGTCATCATCAGAGAGCACTGTTTCTGAACATGGTGCTGCTCTGGACTCTGACATTTCTGCTTCATCTGTGTCTGACTCAGAGATATTTGCTATGGATTTGTCTCCCTCATCTTAGATGGACTATTGCAGGACAGCAGGGGGCTGCTTCCCTGAGCCTGCTGTAGCTGCCTAGAATACAAACAATATAGAATATGATGTTTATTTAAATTATTTGGGTAAGGCAATGCAATGCATGACAACATTAAGACTCACCAGACTTTAACTGTCATGGCCAAAATTCAACACCCTACCACATAGTTGTTGTTTTTTTGTCATTTGGCAAGTAGCTTCATGTCTGATTTAGTATCACCAAAGCACTTAGTGTGGTTAACATAAATGGTGGGCCTCTCAATAAAATAATATTATTATTATTATTATTACTAGTACTATTATCACAGTTCAAATTCAAGTTGTTATTATGAAAGGGCTCTACACAGACAGTTTGTCCCTTAACATGACTCTGACCTTTCTTCTTCATCTTCATCATTGATGATGGGTAAGGGTCCATCAGGCACATCTGCATCCTCCTCCTCCCTGCTGGTTGCTCAGGCTGCTTTACCCAGGAGAGCAGAGAGCTGCTTCCCCGGGCTGCTTGCTGTCTCTTTGTTTTTCTTTTCTTATCCTGTCTCTTCTTGGCATTATTCTACAAGTGGTATATTCAAATGAGCTAAATCAATGTACTGCTCTGCTGTGCATGATAATTAAGGGTTAATCTCCTAGAAACATTTAACGGCAGCATTAATGTAAACCTATAAGGTTACTTATATTGTACTTTTTGAGGCATTTTTACTTTACTTGAGTATTTCCCATTTTCAATCCATTTACTTCTACTCCACTACATCTCAGATGCAAATATTCTACTTTTACTGCACTACAATTATTTGAAAACTTTAGTTAGTTACTATGTAGATTTTGATTAAGATATTACAAAACATACATTTAATCACTTCAGCCTTAGCATAATGACGCATTGTGAGCGTGTAGATCTGATATTTTCAAAAGTGCACAACGAGACTAAATGGATGGATGCAAGAAAAGAAGTGAAGTTATAGTTTAGTTTGGCATCTGATTTAGGGACTAAACAATACACTCATTGTATTTGTTACCTGGTGGTTACTTACTTGGTCGTCACTAGGGCACTTTTTAATCATGTTGCTGCGTGCTGCTGCACCACACACCCGCCGTGGCCTGTCTGACTGACTCTGCGCGCTGCGCGTTCACGTTGAGAGCAGGGAAGGGAGGGGCTGCAGCCAGGGCACGTACGGGAGTGCCGCGGGGCACGTGTGGGGATGTCTGACAACATTACAACGCGCATTTGGGGCATTGCTGTATATATAAGAAGCTTTTAATCCAGAATTGATCGATGTTACCCTGAGCCACATACAGTACACTGTAAACAAATAAAATAAAAAACGAACTTTCAAAAGGGCACATTGCTGTCCAGAGGGCAAAACGGGCAGGTGCCCAAGCACTACCTAGAGTCTATGTGTGCACGTCTCTGTGTATAGTATACACCTTTCACACAGGCACCCCGGGTTTTCCCGTTGGACCCATTCAGACCGCACTTCGGTCCCAGGAAAGAACCGCGTTGCCGCCGTTCACACACACGAGCCAAGTCTGCGAGTTACTTTCTTGTATGTCACTGCTGAACAAAGTTGTCGCATTGCTACGTCATTAAAATGAGACGTTCGGCCATTGTTATTGTTTTAGGTTGATGGAGTGGAGCTCGCGGCACACACATCGAACTGTATCATGTAACTGACTGGTTAATGAAAGGATTCTGCCAGGGTTGTTAACTCTCTCATGCCTTACTTCATGAGAGAAATAATGCTTGGGCTAAGGCTAGGAGATCAGGCTCAGAGGTAGAGTGGCTACGTTTTAGGCAGCTAAGAAATAGCTTCACATCCCAAATAAAAAGTGCTAAATCAAAGTACTATTTGTCGGTTACCACAGAAAACCTGAATAATCCTAGGACATTTTGGAAAGCCATAAAATCGATTTCCACTGGTGATATCCCAAATGAGCTACCTCCGTGCCTCACCACAGCATCTGGCTCTATATCAGACAGGGCTACTATGCTCAATTGCTTTAATGAGCATTTTGTGTCTTGTGGCTCTCTGTTTGGCTGTGTGGCTCCTGTGAACGCTCCAATCCTTGACTCTGAACAAAGTGGTCTGGAAAACCCTTTCAGTTTTACTCCTTTAACTGTTGGTATTGTTCATGAAGCATTATCCAAGTTAGATCCTAGGAAACCGGCCGGCCCGGACAACGTAGAACCTTTCTTTTTAAAGATAGCTGCAGATTTTATTGCTCCACCTCTTACTTCTCTTTCTAACCTCTCCCTCAGCACGAACACAATTCCAAAAGTATGGAAGTCTGCTCATGTCTTGCCTTTACTGAAAGGAGGGGAGGCAACTATTTTAAATAACTATAGGCCAATCTCTAAATTGTCAGTTCTGGCTAAGGTGCTCGAACGCTTAGTGGGTGAACAAGTAAAGGAGTTTTTATGTATAAATGATATCCTGTCTGAGCATCAGTCAGGATTCAGAAAGAAACACAGCACCATCACTGCCACGATGAAAGTGGTAAATGACATTACTACGATTTTAGATAATAAGCAGAGTTGTGCAGCTCTGTTTGTTGACCTTTCCAAAGCGTTTGACACCGTTGATCATCGCATTTTAAAGCAGAGGCTACTCAGTATTGGCCTATCCAGCAATGCAGTTGTTGGTTTGTGAACTGCCTCTCTGAAAGGTCCCAATGTGTTCATTTTGATGGACTGTCTTCTGAATGGTTAAACATTTCTAATGGTGTACCACAAGGTTCTGTTTTAGGACCACTTTTATTCTCCATATATATTAACAGCGTAGGTGAAAATGTGGATGAAGCTACTTTACATTTGTATGCGGATGATACTGTGATGTACTGTGCAGGTCCCTCCATTAAGGAGGCTGTTGTTAAATCACAGGCTGTTTCTAACACTACTCAGACTCAGCTCTCTGAACTAAAGCTTCTTCTAAATGTGGATCAAACCAAGGTAATGCTCTTTTCTAAAGCTAGAAAGACACCAGAGCCTGTTTTAGATATTGTAACTACGCAAGGAACAAAACTTGAAGTTGTTGCCTGTTACAAATACCTGGGTATCTGGCTTGATGATTGTCTCTCTTTTAAACTTCATGTCAATAACCTGCTTAAAAAATTGAGGGTTAGGCTAGGGTTCTTCTACAGGAACAAGTCCTGCTTCTCGCTTGAGGCCAGGAAAAGCTCGTGACCTTTGACCTGTGCTGGACTCTGGGGATCTGGTCTATATGAATGCACCTTCCAATTGCCTGAGCAAATTGGATGCTGCGTATCACAGTGCTCTGAGATTTGTCACAAATTGTAAAGCGCTTACACATCACTGTACACTGTATACCAAGGCAGGTTTACCATCACTCTCTGTACGGAGGCTGTAACCCGTATTATATCTGCTCTCTGATCACACAGAGAGTTGCAAGCAGCTATTGTCTGAGGTCACATGATGTGGTCTTGTTAGATGTGCCAAGAGCAAGGACTGTCTCAGGTGAGACAGCTTTTATGTGCGCAGCTCCACTTGCTTGGAACAATCTTCAGCAAGAATTGAAACTGAGCAATCTCATTCCTCTGCATGTCTTTAAAGCTAGGGTAAATGAAATGCTTGCTGATACAATGGGCACTTGTAAATGTCTATAACTATGTATCCTGTAAATATAATGTATGATGTCCTTTATTGTTTTATGTTTCATGTGGAACCTATATGCTGCAGGTCTCCCTTGAAAAAGAGACATATGATCTCAATGGGACCAATCTGAATAAATAAAGGTTTGAAATGAAATGAAATGAAAACTTACAGTAGAACACAGTCCCTTTTCTAACACACTTTGTTCTGCGAGGGTGGTGGTTGAAAAAGCTTTTGGACCAAGGCGTTGTTCATTAAAGCTATTACGTTGATCTTAGTTATAACTATATGCCTGACATTGTTGCAGCTTGTTGCATTTTATATAAACATATAAAATAAGACACCAATACTGTTTTCCTCAATGAACATTTAGAGAACATTAAATATTCAGGGCTCCTCTCCCTCAGGGGCCTCTCCCTCAGGGCTCGCACCTGTGAGAAGGTATGCTACATTGTTTCATGCAGCGTGAGAAAGGGAGAGGTTCCCGTGTCTGTGTGTTTTGTACATTCCTGCTTTTTTTACTTCTTGCACAACAATTATTTCTCAATGTTCTTCCAATGAAACTGTCAGGGTGTGTGACTTCCACAGAACTGATACAAACACCCGCACCTGTGTGTGTGTGTGTCAATCAATCACTCAATCAATCAATCAATGTTTATTTAGAGCCCAATATCATCATGTAGTCCACTACCTGATGTTATGACCAAACATTTTGGTTTCATTTCAAAGATATAAAAACCCAAAAGGCACCCGATTCAGAGAATACTCAGAATTCTGCATACTGTAAGTACTTAAATATAATTAAGTACACAAATAACATCAGCCATCTCTCAGAGCGCTGAAGGTGAGCTGCAGCAACACGTCTCAACATGTGTCCGTACTCAGAGCTGCCAGATTGAGCTGCTGTGACGGAACATGTAGGAGAACAAGAACCAACCTGAGCTCACCAGAATGCGTGACTCCACCACGACTCCCTTACACCACAATGCTTGGTGGAGTCACGAACTTTGTTACATTTACGTGTCTGCACCACGCAAACAACCCCAATGTAAAGTGAATGAGGCTCCTTTGTCGTGGTGCACACACACATTCTACAACGTCCCGCAGTGAGCTTTTATTCTATAACACGTGTTTTAAATCTACTTTACTTTTAATCACCTTCACTGAATTTCATTCAGGTGCAACTAAAGTCTGATTTAAGGGTTGTTTATATTTCACATCATTAATCCAAATCTGTAAAGTAACTAAAATAAATGTAGTGGAGTAAAAATACAAGGTTAACCTTAAAGAAAGCCCTCAGGATTATAAAAGACCCCATCACCCCAGCCACAAACTGTTCTGTCTGCTGCAGTCTGGCAGGCGGTACCACAGCATCCGGACTAAAACCACCAGACAGAGACAGCTTCATCCCACAGGCTCTACCAGGCCTATTCAAATGGCGGCCCGCGGGCCAGATGTGGGCCCAGAACCAACTCCCGAGTGGCCCAGCTAGCCTCCCGTAGCCAAATTCCTACACTAGTACAGACCATGAACGCAACACTCCGCGTTGCAGAGAAACCACTAAATCACAACGCAGCACTTTTTTGAAAGTGCATCAAGTGGTGCTAGCATAGGCGGCGCGTGAGGCTCAGGTTTGGGAAGGCTAAATAACTTTTTTTTACCTGACGCTGCCCGCCTCCGGCGTCTATATAAATCAAATCAAATCAAATGTTATTTATATAGCACATTTATAAACGACTTTGGGTCCAGCCAATGTGCTGTACATACAGTGGCGGTTCTAGAACATTTTACATGGGGGGGCAAAGGGGAGGCAAGGGGTCATGCCAGGGTGGCATGGGAGGGCGGACAGTACGTGGTATTTTATACTGTATATAACCTATTTATTGTTAATTCATGCCCTAACACAAGTGTTCCTAATGCACAAGAGAAACAAGGTGTTCAGACAAACAATCGGGTGCCCTTTGAGTCCCCCAAGCTTACCTCAACCATTTTAAATAAAAGGAAACTACAAAATGTATTTTAAAGCAATGAATTAATGGAACAGGTTGCATTACAATGTAAAACTAAATATATATTTTGTTTTAAAAAAAATGGTTGTCTTAGACAGACATATTTGCATGTCCTCACTAAGCATTATTACATATTAATTTAATATTAAACAAATCAAAATGGCCAATTATCCCAAAATGTTGCTGCTAATATAATAATCCTATGCTTGTCAACTTTCACTGATCAAAAAGAAATTCTGAAAAAATACTTGAATTATCTATGAAATTGCAATATTGTCCCTCAGTTTGTTTCAACCCCGTCACGTCACACCATTTACCCTCCTAATAAAATAATGGATCAGTCCGTGTGTGATCTGCAGGGAGGGTCAGTCCATGTGTGATCTGCAGGGAGGGTCAGTCCATGTGTGATCTGCAGGGAGGGAATTACATCACACAAGTGTCAGTTTCTTCTCTTACCTATATTTCAGTTTTTGTATTTTCAGATTGAGATTGACAAGCTCAACATTTCAACTCTGTTGTATGAATTAATAATAGTAAATAATTAATAGTTTTGCAAAATATTACAATGTTGTAATGTCCTTGACTTCCATGGTGCCATATCTTAGCTAAACAAGGTCTCATGCCTACTTTTTGTCAAAAACTTCAACTTCATTTTTTCAAGGAAATTCCTCGTAGGCCTAATTATTTATATGTTGAGCCTGAGGTGGGAACATGTTGTCCACTACCTGATGATTTTTCAAAGATATAAAGACCCAAAAGGCACCCGAATCAGAGAATACTCAGAATTCTGCACACTGTAAGTACTTAATTATAATTAGGTACACAAATAACATCAGCCATCTCTCAGAGCGCTGAAGGTGAGCTGCAGCAACACGTCTCAACATGTGTCCGTACTCAGAGCTGCCAGATTGAGCTGCTGTGACGGAACATGTAGGAGAACAAGAACACACCATGTGGTCCAGCTGGAGTCTCCTCTGCCTCCTGACCTTCTCTCTGACACTTCCTCTTCCTCATGTCTTCTTCTCCTTCACTAATGCCTTCATCTCCTCCTCTTCCTCATGTCTTCTTCTCCTTCACTAATGTCTTCATCTCCTCCTCTTCCTCCTGCTCTGACCCTCCTGGTCTCTTCATCTCCTCTTTTCTAACACACTTTGTTCTGCGAGGGTGGTGGTTGAAAAAGCTTTTGGACCAAGGTGTTGTTCATTAAAGCTATTACGTTGACCTTAGTTATAACCATATGCCTGACATTGTTGCATTTTATATAAACATATCAAATAAGACACCGATACTGTTTTCCTCAATGAACATTTAGAGAACATTAAATATTCAGGGCTCCTCTCCCTCAGGGCTCGCACCTGTGAGAAGGTATGCTACATTGTTTCATGCAGCGTGAGAAAGGGAGAGGTTCCCGTGTCTGTGTGTGATGTACATTCCTGCTTTTTTTACTTCTTGCACAACAATTATTTCTCAATGTTCTTCCAATGAAACTGTCAGGGTGTGTGACTTCCACAGAACTGATACAAACACCCGCACCTGTGTGTGTGTGTGTGTGTGTATGTGTGTGTCAATCAATCAATCAATCAATCAATGTTTATTTATAGCCCAATATCACAAATGTTACATTTGTCTCAGTGGACTTCACAGTTTGTACAGAATATCAGTATGACAATACGACACCCTCTGTCCTCAGACCCTCTGTCCTCAGACCCTCTGTCCTTAGACCCTCACATCGTACAAGGAAAAACTTCGAGAGAAAACCCACAGTTTAAAGGGAACATGGGAGAAAGCTCAGGGAGAGCAACAGAGGAGGGATCCCTCTGTTGGTCACATACGTGAGCAACAGATGCCGTGTGTAAATGCAAGAGATAATACATTTGCAACATAGGGAGTTCAGATGTTTGGAAATGCATGTGTCTGTGATAAGAAGATGAATCCACGAGGATATCAACAATCCTGTAGGAGCCATCAGGGAAGTAGTATGGTGAGAGTCTGGCAGGACCGCAGAGACAGGTTCAGCCATGACTCGAAGTCAAGGGCTCAGATCCAGTGCTCAGGATAGAGGATCCAGGACTCAGGATAGAGGGTCCAGGACTCAGGATAGAGGATCCAGGACTCAGATCCAGTGCTCAGGACTCAGGATTCAGGACACACGACCACAGCAACATGATTAGCCTCGACTCAGGATCCCGCCGTAGATATGGACACACAAAAGAGATTTGGGGGAAGCTGGGTTATTCGGAACATGAGTACACAGGTACAAACAGCCAGAAAGACGGAGTAAGGTGCCCTTCTCAACAGTCCAAGCCTATAGCAGATAGACTAACGTGTCTACGTACATGCACTCCCTTAGGATAGGTTGAGGGAAAAGGGTAGCAAGTAAGAAGTAGGAAGCAGAGCTGGAGAGGCACGCAGGGAGAGAGGTCCCCACTGGAACCTGAATTGGTTAGAGGTATAGGAGTAGGTCAGTGGCTACATTCCACACTCCCTGTGCCGGGCTAGGCCTTCTCTGCAACCTGTTACCCTCTAATACAGGCCTATTCAAATGGCGGCCCGCGGGCCAGATGCGGCCCAGAACCAACTCCCGAGTGGCCCAGCTAGCCTCCCGTTGCCAAATTCCTACACTAGTACAGACCATGAACGCAACACTCCGCGTTGCATAGAAACCACTAAATCACAACGCAGCACTTTTTTGAAAGTGCATCAAGTGGTGCTAGCATAGGCGGCGCGTGAGGCTCAGGTTTGGGAAGGCTAAATCACTTTTTTTACCTGACGCTGCCCGCCTCCGGCGTCTATATAAATCAAATCAAATCAAATGTTATTTATACAGCACATTTATAAACGACTTTGGGTCTAGCCAATGTGCTGTACATACAGTGGCGGTTCTAGAACATTTTACATGGGGGGGCAAAGGGGAGGCAAGGGGTCATGCCAGGGTGGCATGGGAGGGCGGACAGTACGTGGTATTTTATACTGTATATCACCTATTTATTGTTAATTCATGCCCTAACACAAGTGTTCCTAATGCACAAGAGAAACAAGGTGTTCAGACAAACAATCGGGTGCCCTTTGAGTCCCCCAAGCTTACCTCAACCATTTTAAATAAATGAAACTACAAAATGTATTTTAAAGCAATGAATTAATGGAACAGGTTGTTTTGCATTACAATGTAAAACTAAATATATATTTTGTTTTAAAAAAAAATGGTTGTCTTTGACAGACATATTTGCATGTCCTCACTAAGCATTATTACATATTAATTTAATATTAAACAAATCAAAATGGCCAATTATCCCAAAATGTTGCTGCTAATATAATCCTATGCTTGTCAACTTTAACTGATCAAAAAGAAATTCAGAAAAAATACTTGAATTATCTATGAAATTGCAATATTGTCCCTCAGTTTGTTTCAACCCTGTCACGCCACACCATTTACCCTCCTATTAAAATAATGGATCAGTCCGTGTGTGATCTGCAGGGAGGGTCAGTCCATGTGTGATCTGCAGGGAGGGTCAGTCCATGTGTGATCTGCAGGGAGGGTCAGTCCATGTGTGATCTGCAGGGAGGGTCAGTCCATGTGTGATCTGCAGGGAGGGTCAGTCCATGTGTGATCTGCAGGGAGGGAATTACATCACACAAGTGTCAGTTTCTTCTCTTACCTATATTTCAGTTTTTGTATTTTCAGATTAAGATTGACAAGCTCAACATTTCAACTCTGTTGTATGAATTAATAATAGTAAATAATTAATAGTTTTGCAAAATATTACAATGTTGTAATGTCCTTGACTTCCATGGTGCCATATCTTATCTAAACAATGTATCATGCATACTTTTTGTCAAAAACTTCAACCCTGTTACATTTTTTCAAGGAAATTCCTCGTAGGCCTAATTATTTATATGTTGAGCCTGAGGTGGGAACATGTAGTCCACTACCTGATGTTATGACCAAACATTTTGGTTTCATTTTTCAAAGATATAAAGACCCAAAAGGCACCCGAATCAGAGAATACTCAGAATTCTGCATACTGTAAGCACTTAATTATAATTAAGTACACAAATAACATCAGCCATCTCTCAGAGCTGCTAGATTGAGCTGCTGTGACGGAACATGTAGGAGAACAAGAACCAAACTGAGCTCACCAGAATGCGTGACTCCACCACGACTCCCTTACACCACAATGCTTGGTGGAGTCACGAACTTTGTTACATTTACGTGTCTGCACCACGCAAACAACCCCCATGTAAAGTGAATGAGGCTCCTTTGTCGTGGTGCACACACACATTCTACAACGTCCCGCAGTGAGCTTTTATTCTATACAACGTGTTTAAAATCTACTTTATAGCTTGTAGTAACTCACGGGAGGCTTCTTTTATTTTATTTGTATTCATAATTAGGGTCTGAGACCTAGGTCGGCGAAGACCCTATTGAAATTTGAAACAAATCGGTCGCGCAGCGACCGATAAAACCTGCCAAAAACAGGGTAAACGACCGACTAAAGCACCGAAAATGTTCGTAAATAATGTCGGCTGATAGACCGCGTGAGCCCAGTCACGTGGGCGAAGCCCACGTGACTGCAAATCGCATAATTGATATCGTAACAATCATCGTAGTCGCTCGCGAAGCGAGCGATAACCAAGCAAAACCCCCTCAAAACAGGGTAAAAAAGGGCCAAAAGCCCATTAGACATGTCCCAGTGGGTAGGCCGGACGGCCTACAGTGAGGTGGTCCCATCCGCGTCAATGTTAAATCGAACATGATTGAAACTGGACCGATTATTTATTATTATTATTATTTGCCATCTAGAAACGCTCTTTTGAGCCCCGCAGCATAAGTGAAAACTCACCAAATTTTGCACACGCGTCAATCCGTGACAAAATTGCAAGTTGTTATTGGTCCCGGAACTTAACGTAAAAAATTGCGTAGGCCACGCCCACTTACGTTTTTTGACGTTAACTCCCCCTATTTTAAATTTCACGTAAACGAACGAAACTCGCCACGCATATCTAGGGTTCGGAGACGAACCAAAAAGCCTCTTGGAGGGGTAAAAAATAACGTACAGGAAGTCGGCCATTTTGAATTTGGTGTCGAAAAAACGCGATGAAATCGCGTTTTTTTCCCTATTTCGCGTACCTACGAAATCTATCTCCTCCTAGGGACTTTTATCGTACGCCTCGAAATTAGTCGGGTAGCTTCGCGAGACATGGGAGAGCTTAAGTTATCACAGGAATTTTTATACTCCCCATGGCGTAGCCGTTATTTTCCGCCAAAGTTCGCGTTCGTACGATTTTTGACGGTCCCTCGCCATGGAACCCGATGATGTCATAACTCAAACTGACATTCTCAGAACGCCACCAAACTTCACATGACGGTTCACACCACAGCCCTGAACAGCTCTAGGTCAAATCTGATGTTACTTAATTTGGCGTTACCATGGCAACGGATCCTTCGCCATAAACAACGGTGTCGCTGTAAATCCAATGGACACGGTCCCATCGTCCCCCAATCTTCACTTTTATATCACTGGTCCATGCCTCAACAGCTCCAAGTGAAATCTGAAATCTCAAGGTATGCCGTTTCCATGGAAACGGCATCCCTCGCCAAAACATCCGATGTTGTTGTAAGTCAATGGAAAATCGTCCAAACAGCACCACACTTCAGACTATCATTAATGGTCCGGCCCTCAACAGCTCCAAGTGAAATCTGAAATCTCAACGTATGCCGTTTCCATGGCAACGCATCCCTCGCCGTCAAACATCATGTCGTCGTAATTCTATGGAAAATCGTCCAAACACCACCAGACTTCAGACTATCATCAATGGTCCGGCCCTCAACAGCTCTACGTGAAATCTGAAATCTCAACGTATGCCGTTTCCATGGCAACGCATCCCCCGCCAAAAAATCCGATGTGGTTGTAAGTCAATGGAAAATTGTCCAAACAGCACCAGACTTCATATGATGGCTAATGGTCCGGCCCTCAACAGCTCTATGTCAATTATGGGATGTCATCATTTGGCGTTGCCATGGTAACGCATCCCTCGCCGTCAAACATCATGTTTTCGTAAGTCAATGGAAAAGGTTCCGAACACCACCAGACTTCAGACTATCATCAATGGTCCGGCCCTCAACAGCTCCAAGTGAAATCTGAAATCTCAACGTATGCCGTTTCCATGGCAACGCATCCCTCGCCGTCAAACATCATGTCGTCGTAATTCAATGGAAAATCGTCCAAACACCACCAGACTTCAGACTATCATCAATGGTCCGGCCCTCAACAGCTATACGTGAAATCTGAAATCTCAACGTATGCCGTTTCCATGGAAACGCATCCCTCGCCAAAAAATCCGATGTGGTTGTAAGTCAATAGAAAATCGTCCAAACAGCACCAGACTTCATATAATGGCTAATGGTCCGGCCCTCAACAGCTCTATGTCAATTATGGGATGTCATCATTTGGCGTTGCCATGGTAACGCATCCCTCGCCGTCAAACATCATGTTGTCGTAATTCAATGGAAAATCTTCCAAACACCACCAGACTTCAGACTATCATCAATGGTCCGGCCCTCAACAGCTCTAAATGAAATCTGAAATCTCAACGTATGCCGTTTCCATGGAAACGCATCCCTCGCCAAAAAATCCGATGCGGTTGTAATTCAATGGAAAATCGTCCAAACAGCACCAGACTTCATATGATAGCTAATGGTCCGGCCCTCAACAGCTCTATGTCAATTATGGGATGTCATCATTTGGCGTTGCCATGGTAACGCATCCCTCGCCGTCAAACATCATGTTTTCGTAAGTCAATGGAAAAGGTTCCCAGCGGTACCAGACTTCAGACTATCATTAATGGTCCGGCCCTCAACAGCTCCAAGTGAAATTTGAAATCTCAACGTATGCCGTTTCCATGGAAACGCATCCCTCGCCGTCAAACATCATGTTTTCGTAAGTCAATGGAAAAGGTTCCGAACGGAACCAGACTTCAGACTATCATTAATGGTCCGGCCCTCAACAGCTCCAAGTGAAATCTGAAATCTCAACGTATGCCGTTTCCATGGCAACGCATCCCTCGCTAAAAAATCCGATGTTGTTGTAAGTCAATGGAAAATGGTCCAAACACCACCAGACTTCATATGATGGCTAATGGTCCGGCCCTCAACAGCTCGGTGTCAATTATGGGATGTCATCATTTGGCATTGCCATGGCAACGCATCCCTCGCCGTCAAACATCATGTTGTCGTAATTCAATGGAAAATCGTCCAAACAGCACCAGACTTCAGACTATCATCAATGGTCCGGCCCTCAACAGCTCTAAATGAAATCTGAAATCTCAACGTATGCCGTTTCCATGGCAACGCATCCCTCGCCGTCAAACATCATGTTGTCGTAATTCAATGGAAAATCATCCAAACACCACCAGACTTCAGACTATCATCAATGGTCCGGCCCTCAACAGCTCTATGTGAAATCTGAAATCTCAACGTATGCCGTTTCCATGGCAACGCATCCCTCGCCGTCAAACATCATGTTGTTGTAATTCAATGGAAAATTGTCCAAACGGAACCAGACTTCAGACTATCATCAATGGTCCGGCCCTCAACAGCTCTATGTGAAATCTGAAATCTCAACGTATGCCGTTGCCATGGTAACGCATCCCCCGCCAAAAAATCCCATGTTGTTGTAAGTCAATAGAAAATCGTCCAAACAGCACCAGACTTCATATGATGGCTAATGGTCCGGCCCTCAACAGCTCTATGTCAATTATGGGATGTCATCATTTGGCGTTGCCATGGGAACGCATCCCTCGCCGTCAAACATCATGTCGTCGTAATTCAATGGAAAATCGTACAAACAGCACCAGACTTCATATGATAGCTAACGGTCCGGCCCTCAACAGCTCTATGTGAAATCTGAAATCTCAACGTATGCCGTTGCCATGGCAACGCATCCCTCGCCGTCAAACATCATGTTGTCGTAATTAAATGGAAAATCGTCCAAACAGCACCACACTTCAGACTATCATCAATGGTCCGGCCCTCAACAGCTCCAAGTCAAATCTGAAATCTCAACGTATGCCGTTTCCATGGCAACGCGTCCCTCGCCGTGAAACACGGTGTTGTCCTAATTCAATGGAAAAGGTTCCAAACAGCACCAGATTTCATATGATGGCTAATGGTCCGGCCCTCAACAGCTCTACGTGAAATATGAAATCTCACCGTATGCCGTTTCCATGGCAACGCTTCCCTCGCCATAAAACACGGTGTTGTCCTAATTCAATGGAAAAGGTTCCAAACGGCACCAGACTTCATATGATGGCTGATGGTCCATGCCTCAACAGCTCCAAGTGAAATCTGAAATCTCAACGAATGCCGTTTCCATGGAAACGCCAAAAAATACGATGTTCTTGTAAGTCAATGGAAAATCATCCAAACAGCACCACACTTCAGACTATCATTAATGGTACGGCCCTCAACAGCTCGATGTCTGGGATGTCATCATATGCCGTTGCCATGGCAACAAATCACCCGCCATCAAACACAACATTTGTGTTACTGCCGTAATACTGCCGTAATACTGCCGTAACTCCTAAATATTTTGTCCGATCGGCCGAGTCCTCGAGACACCTAGACACACACGTCGACGTGCGGACAACAGCCTGCGGAACGTCGAAGACCCGCTCAACGCTGCTTGCAGCTTTAATTAGGGTCTGAGACCTAGGTCGGCGAAGACCCTATTGAAATTCGAAACAAATCGGTCGCGCAGCGACCGATAAAACTGCCAAAAACAGTGTAAACGACCGACTAAAGCACCGAAAATGTTCGTAAATAATGTCGGCTGATAGACCGCGTGAGCCCAGTCACGTGGGCGAAGCCCACGTGACTGCAAATCGCATAATTGATATCGTAACAATCATCGTAGTCGCTCGCGAAGCGAGCGATAACCAAGCAAAAACCCCTCAAAACAGGGTAAAAAAGGGCCAAAAGCCCATTAGACATGTCCCAGTGGGTAGGCCGGACGGCCTACAGTGAGGTGGTCCCATCCACCTCAATGTTAAATCGAACAAGATTGAAATTGGACCGATTATTTATTATTATTATTATTTGCCATCTAGAAACGCTCTTTTGAGCCCCGCAGCATAAGTGAAAACTCACCAAATTTTGCACACGCGTCAATCCGTGACAAAATTGCAAGTTGTTATTGGTCCCGGAACTTAACGTAAAAAATTGCGTAGGCCACGCCCACTTCCGGTTTTTGACGTTAACTCCCCCTATTTTAAATTTCACGTAAACGAACGAAACTCGCCACGCATATCTAGGGTTCGGAGACGAACCAAAAAGCCTCTTGGAGGGGTAAAAAATAACGTACAGGAAGTCGGCCATTTTGAATTTGGTGTCGAAAAAACGCGATGAAATCGCGTTTTTTTCCCTATTTCGCGTACCTACCAAATCTATCTCCTCCTAGGGACTTTTATCGTACGCCTCGAAATTAGTCGGGTAGCTTCGCGAGACATGGGAGAGCTTAAGTTATCACAGGAATTTTTATACTCCCCATGGCGTAGCCGTTATTTTCCGCCAAAGTTCGCGTTCGTACGATTTTTGGCGGTCCCTCGCCATGGAACCCGATGATGTCATAACTCAAACTGACATTCTCAGAACGCCACCAAACTTCACATGATGGTTCACACCACAGCCCTGAACAGCTCTAGGTCAAATCTGATGTTACTTAATTTGGCGTTACCATGGCTACGGATCCTTCGCCATAAACAACGGTGTCGCTGTAAATCCAATGGACACGGTCCCATCGTCCCCCAATCTTCACTTTTATATCACTGGTCCATGCCTCAACAGCTCCAAGTGAAATCTGAAATCTCAAGGTATGCCGTTTCCATGGAAACGGCATCCCTCGCCAAAACATCCGATGTTGTTGTAAGTCAATGGAAAATCGTCCAAACAGCACCACACTTCACACTATCATTAATGGTCCGGCCCTCAACAGCTCTACGTGAAATCTGAAATCTCAACGTATGCCGTTTCCATGGAAACGGCATCCCTCGCCAAAACATCCGATGTTGTTGTAAGTCAATGGAAAATCGTCCAAACAGCACCAGACTTCAGACTATCATTAATGGTCCGGCCCTCAACAGCTCCAAGTGAAATCTGAAATCTCAACGTATGCCGTTTCCATGGAAACGGCATCCCTCGCCAAAACATCCGATGTTGTTGTAAGTCAATGGAAAATCGTCCAAACAGCACCAGACTTCAGACTATCATCAATGGTCCGGCCCTCAACAGCTCTAAGTGAAATCTGAAATCTCAACGTATGCCGTTTCCATGGCAACGCATCCCTCGCCGTCAAACATCATGTTGTCGTAAGTCAATGGAAAATCGTCCAAACAGCACCAGACTTCAGACTATCATCAATAGTCCGGCCCTCAACAGCTCTATGTGAAATCTGAAATCTCAACATATGCCGTTTCCATGGCAACACATCCCTCGCCGTCAAACATCATGATGTCGTAATTCAATGGAAAATCATCCAAACACCACCAGACTACAGACTATCATTAATGGTCCGGCCCTCAACAGCCCTACATGAAATCTGAAATCTCAACGTATGCCGTTTCCATGGCAACGCATCCCCCGCCAAAAAATATACGATGTTGTTGTAAGTCAATGGAAAATCGTCCAAACAGCACGACACTTCAGATTATCATCAATGGTCCGGCCCTCAACAGCTCCAAGTGAAATCTGAAATCTCAACGTATGCCGTTTCCATGGCAACGCATCCCTCGCCGTCAAACATCATGTCGTCGTAATTCAATGGAAAATCGTCCAAACACCACCAGACTTCAGACTATCATCAATGGTCCGGCCCTCAACAGCTCTATGTGAAATCTGAAATCTCAACGTATGCCGTTGCCATGGCAACGCATCCCTCGCCGTCAAACATCATGTCGTCGTAATTCAATGGAAAATCATCCAAACACCACCAGACTTCAGACTATCATCAATGGTCCGGCCCTCAACAGCTATACGTGAAATCTGAAATCTCAACGTATGCCGTTTCCATGGCAACGCATCCCCCGCCAAAAAATCCGATGTGGTTGTAAGTCATTGGAAAATTGTCCAAACAGCACCAGACTTCATATGATGGCTAATGGTCCGGCCCTCAACAGCTCTATGTCAATTATGGGATGTCATCATTTGGCGTTGCCATGGCAACGCATCCCTCGCCGTAAAACATCATGTTGTCGTAATTCTATGGAAAATCATCCAAACACCACCAGACTTCAGACTATCATCAATGGTCCGGCCCTCAACAGCTCTATGTGAAATCTGAAATCTCAACGTATGCCGTTTCCATGGCAACGCATCCCTCGCCGTCAAACATCATGTTGTCGTAATTCAATGGAAAATCATCCAAACACCACCAGACTTCAGACTATCATCAATGGTCCGGCCCTCAACAGCTCGATGTCTGGGATGTCATCATATGCCGTTGCCATGGCAACAAATCACCCGCCATCAAACACAACGTTTGTGTTACTGCCGTAATACTGCCGTAATACTGCCGTAACACTGCCGTAACTCCTAAATATTTTGTCCGATCGGCCGAGTCCTCGAGACACCTAGACACACACGTCGACGTGCGGACAACAGCCTGCGGAACGTCGAAGACCCGCTCAACGCTGCTTGCAGCTTTAATTATGATTAATATTTGAACTCTTAAAACGCTCTTTTGAGCCCCGCAACATAAGTGAAAACTCACCAAATTTTGCACACGCGTCAATCCGTGACAAAATTGCAAGTTGTTATTGGTCCCGGAACTTAACGTAAAAAATTGCGTAGGCCACGCCCACTTCCGGTTTTTGACGTTAACTCCCCCTATTTTAAATTTCACGTAAACGAACGAAACTCGCCACGCATATCTAGGGTTCGGAGACGAACCAAAAAGCCTCTTGGAGGGGTAAAAAATAACGTACAGGAAGTCGGCCATTTTGAATTTGGTGTCGAAAAAAACGCGATAAAATCGCGTTTTTTTCCCTATTTCGCGTACCTACGAAATCTATCTCCTCCTAGGGACTTTTATCGTACGCCTCGAAATTAGTCGGGTAGCTTCGCGAGACATGGGAGAGCTTAAGTTATCACAGGAATTTTTATACTCCCCATGGCGTAGCCGTTATTTTCCGCCAAAGTTCGCGTTCGTACGATTTTTGGCGGTCCCTCGCCATGGAACCCGATGATGTCATAACTCAAACTGACATTCTCAGAACGCCACCAAACTTCACATGACGGTTCACACCACAGCCCTGAACAGCTCTAGGTCAAATCTGATGTTACTTAATTTGGCGTTACCATGGCAACGGATCCTTCGCCATAAACAACGGTGTCGCCGTAAATCCAATGGACACGGTCCCATCGTCCCCCAATCTTCACTTTTATATCACTGGTCCATGCCTCAACAGCTCCAAGTGAAATCTGAAATCTCAAGGTATGCCGTTTCCATGGAAACGGCATCCCTCGCCAAAACATCCGATGTTGTTGTAAGTCAATGGAAATTCGTCCAAACAGCACCAGACTTCAGACTATCATTAATGGTCCGGCCCTCAACAGCTCCAAGTGAAATCTGAAATCTCAACGTAGGCCGTTTCCATGGCAACGCATCCCTCGCCGTCAAACATCATGTCGTCGTAATTCAATGGAAAATCGTCCAAACACCTCCAGACTTCAGACTATCATCAATGGTCCGGCCCTCAACAGCTCTAAGTGAAATCTGAAATCTCAACGTATGCCGTTGCCATGGCAACGCATCCCTCGCCGTCAAACATCATGTCGTCGTAATTCAATGGAAAATCATCCAAACACCACCAGACTTCAGACTATCATCAATGGTCCGGCCCTCAACAGCTATACGTGAAATCTGAAATCTCAACGTATGCCGTTTCCATGGCAACGCATCCCCCGCCAAAAAATCCGATGTGGTTGTAAGTCATTGGAAAATTGTCCAAACAGCACCAGACTTCATATGATGGCTAATGGTCCGGCCCTCAACAGCTCTATGTCAATTATGGGATGTCATCATTTGGCGTTGCCATGGCAACGCATCCCTCGCCGTAAAACATCATGTTGTCGTAATTCTATGGAAAATCATCCAAACACCACCAGACTTCAGACTATCATCAATGGTCCGGCCCTCAACAGCTCTACATGAAATCTGAAATCTCAATGTATGCCGTTTCCATGGCAACGCATCCCCCGCCAAAAAATATACGATGTTGTTGTAAGTCAATGGAAAATCGTCCAAACACCACCAGACTTCAGACTATCATTAATGGTCCGGCCCTCAACAGCTCTATGTCAATTATGGGATGTCATCATTTGGCGTTGCCATGGCAACGCATCCCTCGCCGTGAAACACGGTGTTGTCCTAATTCAATGGAAAAGGTTCCAAACAGCACCAGATTTCAGATGATGGCTAATGGTCCGGCCCTCAACAGCTCTACGTAAAATCTGAAATCTCACCGTATGCCGTTTCCATGGCAACGCTTCCCTCGCCATAAAACACGGTGTTGTCCTAATTCAATGGAAAACGTTCCAAACGGCACCAGACTTCATATGATGGCTGATGGTCCATGCCTCAACAGCTCCAAGTGAAATCTGAAATCTCAACGAATGCCGTTTCCATGGAAACGGCAAAAAATACCATGTTCTTGTAAGTCAATGGAAAATCATCCAAACAGCACCAGACTTCAGACTATCATTAATGGTCCGGCCCTCAACAGCTCGATGTCTGGGATGTCATCATATGCCGTTGCCATGGCGACAGATCACCCGCCATCAAACGGGTGATTCTGTTATTATTGTGTTACTGCCGTAACTCCTAAATATTTTGTCCGATCGGCCGAGTCCTCGAGACACCTAGACACACACGTCGACGTGCGGACAACAGCCTGCGGAACGTCGAAGACCCGCTCAACGCTGCTTGCAGCTTTAATTATTTTTATTTTTCGTCAGAATGTAAAAATTACATTAGTTACGATTCAAATTTGTGTTCTCAAAAAACAGTGCATTGTGTGTAATGCAACTGTGATTTTTATTAAATTAGTTAGTTTTTAAGGAAGGCCAGAGCTTCAGCTGTGTCAAATAGATTGTTCCCTTTAGTTAACGTTATTGAAAAGATAAAGATCATGTACCCTGTATTGTATTGTATTATTATTATGTATTATCGTTTTTAAAGGAGAAATATTTAAATAGTAACTTATTATAGATTTGAACCTAAGGGCAAACAACGGTATAGTTTTCTTTCTAAATGATGAGTTAAACTTTCGCCATTGCATTTGGTAGCAGTTTGGCTTTACCAAAAAACAGCTCAAGAATAAGTATGGATATCAGAACGTGGGTTTATAATAAAAAACAAAACACCAGAGACCCCAGCAGATTCGATCCGAAGCAGCCCCAGCTGATGATAATGAATGATGGCCATGGGTTGGTTGGCCGACTGATGCCAGAGAATAGAAGAACATCTAAGTTCTTTGCTAACGCTGTCTCAAATTGCATATTACTTTTTGTAGTTGTAGTAGGTACCTACTTCAGCTGCACTTGCAAAGTATGTTGCATGCATTTTTGCCATACTGCATTTGACATGGTTTTGGGATACGCCTAATCTTTTTCTGGCTTATTGTTTAGCTATATATAATAATATAGTAAATATCTTGAGACGCCGGCTGCCTCCCCTGCCACTTACCTCACCGCACGTCACCGCTACTGACACTTTGACAAACTGATTAAAGGGACTGACGAAATGTGCTCCTCGTTCAGAATAATATTTTTGGGGAACTCACTAAAATATGTAATATATTCACAAAGAGAGGCACCTGGACCCATCATAACCTACGTTACTTAATCTACACATATAATACATTAGACATTTGCCAGGAACCGCAAAACCTGTGAACCAACTATTCATCTCTTGAGAAAATTAGGACGGATCCCAACAATCCTAGCCATCATATTCAAGACAAGCAACAACATGATGAAGAATGTTTACTCTGCATCGCCCCACACTTGCTACTCCAATAAACAAAGCCTTTCTTTTCCACGAACCAATGGCAAGAAGCATCAAAATCATGGGTGTGTTCTGATAAAAGTATAAATGTTTGAGCATCATCTGGGATCATCACCATTCCCACATTTCCCAGCTCTTCAAACCAGGTGAGGAACAATCATAGTAGTTCTAATACAAATTATTATCATTATGATTTGCATTATTGTATTATGTACAAACTAGCAAATAAATGTGTATTACCGTTCCTTCCCACTCTGATTTGTATGGTGTGTCTCAGTTGACTGATCAAAACCAGCTTTTCAATGAAAGTGTTTCTCCAATATCTGATGTAACATTGAAATTGCGTGCGTACTTAAGACAGCCAGCATAATCAGTGTAAAACCACTGGATACAAAGTTAGAAGGACATCACAGTGTAGGAGATGCATACCATTTATACAGCAAGGCGAGTTTGGAAAAGCGCGGGTCAGGTGAGCAACTACTTTCCAAGTATTTTAGTAGGTTATAAAAAGCACAACTCAAATTGTGCAAGTTTCCGTCAACTGTAAGATAAAAACAACAAAGCCTGTGAAATGTATTAACCAATGACAAGACTAGCCTAGGAATTATGCATCATGTGTTAAGATCCCCTTGGTTGGGCTTATTCTGCCACTTAATGCTACGATTTCTTCGGCCGACATACTTTTACAGCAATGCCGGCTTAGCCAGAAATGGAATAGAATTAGAATAAATAGAATTAAAGGATTGTGCTTTTCTTCACAACAAACTGAAGAAACGGTGATCAAATGCGTCCATTGGGCAAAGTATGGCTAGTCCCCTACTGGCCAGAATTATAGCAATGCCGGCACCACATTTTGCAGTTTCTACAGTACATTGAGATACCCAAATTACATTCTTCAAGGGACAGTTAGCTCCCCCTTTTCCACCAACAAGAACCTAGAGCCAGTTCAGTGCTAGAGCCTGTTTATCTTGGTTCAAGTAGCGACCCTTCGATGACTTAATGAAGTGGCTCTAGCCCCGTTTGAACTGAACCTACTTTTTTAACTTCTAGTGCCTCTTACCCATTTTGTACTTATTCAAAGATGTGCTTGCATGCTCTTCTTCCAAAGCAGCATCCCCCTTGCATTTTTCCATTTTTGGCAGTGAAATAGTGGAATAGTTGAAATGTTGCCCAATTGCAGTGCTTACCAATCGCAATGCCGGCCGTCCAATCAAAGTTTAAAATACTAATATTAAAACATTACCCTTGGAAAAAATTGTATATTTAATATTTTCCAATAAAGTTATTTAAAAAATGCTGCTCTTTTTTAAATTGTGTGTGACTCATCTTCCTAGCTAATGTAAGGAAGAAGGTGGGGGGACTAGCTTTTTGTCGAACAGAGAGAAGCATGTGGGAGATCATGAGTAGTAGTAGTCAAATACAGCTACTCTACAAATTTGTTTCTATCATTGCTCATTCAAATAACTAACTACAATATGTGTTTCGCATTGTAACATGACTCTGAAGCGGTGCTTGGTCTTAAACCAGCAAAGAATTGGGGCCACCATGGAACCCGTTTTCCCGGCCAAGAGCCGGTTCTTTGGCGGTGGAAAAGCAATGAACAGGTTTGAGATTAGGCTCCAAACTAACCCTGGAACTGCTTTGGTGGAAAAGGGGTATGAGCTGCTAAAACAATATATGTTGTTGTTTGTGCTAAATTAAGTAAGTATATGGACAACAAGTTTGGGTAGTAGTATCAAGTGAACTTCCCGTCATTTTTGGACCATTTAATTTGTTTATTCACTGTGTACCGTAATGCCTATAGATCATTGCGCAAACCAAATTCAGAACCAAAAAGGCTTTTCCCGCAGGCTAGAAAAAGCTGCAGTTTAAACAATTCTGAAAATGTTTTCAATCACGCATTAGCGAGACAATTTCTCAACTAATTTGACACTCTAAAAAGCTACGTTTTCCACTCCAGCCTACAGTTTTAGTTTAGGCCAGCCCATTATACACCCTATATGGGGGGTTTCCAAAATAAGTAGCACTCCTTCCTCGTGCATGGGATGTGAAGCCGTGAGCCATCCGGTATCACAGGCAGGAAGACTGGAAGGAGCAGAGCTTATAAGGCTAAGGCATATTGGAATGCTTAATTGCAATAAATTGATAAATATTCAATAAACAATTACTATCCTGACTCAGAAAAATAAAAAGATCAAAAATCGTCTTTAAAGTGTTTCTCCAATATCTGATGTAACAATGAAATTGCGTGCAATTCCATGCTGAAAATCAAATTTTCTTGACATTTTAAACACATTAGTTAAATATTTAAAGCAGTGGTATTTAACTGAACATTTCCATTTCAGATCTTATCTAAAACCTGCAAGATGGCTTATCCAACAACCGTGCATAAAGTCGGTGGCAACGGTGGTAGCTCGTTTTCCTTGACTGGAGAGAGTACTGGAGCCACGCTAAAGCAGATTAATGTGTGGGTAGGAGAATCGACGGTGAAGGCTGTCCAAGTCTTCCTCACAGATGGAAGGAATGGACTTTTTGGGAAACGATCTGGTTCTAGTCAAGAGTATATATTTCAGCCTGGGGAGTGTTTCACCTCTCTGTCGCTGTGGGGGAATGGAGCAGGTACTCGTCTAGGGGCCTTAAAATTCAAGACAAATCGTTCCGGAGAGTTCTTTGCCAAAATGACCAGCTGGGAATTGAAGACAGAATACCCCATAGATGTTGGCTCTGGAATCTGCTTCGGGGTTCTTGGAATGTGTGGCGGTGACGTTGACAACATGGGCTTCATGTTCCTCAATGCTGTCAAGAAAACCGTTTTGATGGACGTCAACTACCCAACACTGAGCCAAGTTGTACCGCAGGTGACTGTAGAAGAAATCAAATCCATCATCTACAACAACAACACCTCAGCCGACCAAGAAAACAAGATTGAATCCTCCAAGAAGATTACAAAGATGTCCTCTTGGAGTGTGACCAACCGCATGGAGGCAACTTTGAGTATAGAAGTGAGTGCAGGAATTCCAGAGGTAATGGATGTTAAAACTGGATTCAGCTTGACCGTGGGTACAGAGAGCTCTTACCATCTGGAAAACACTGACGAGAGAACGGAGACGGTAAGCTTTGCCATATGTGTTCCTGCAGGAAAGAAGGTGAAAGCTGAAATTACAATCGGTCGAGCCACGATTAACCTGCCTTACACTGGCACTGTGCAAATAACCTGCAATAATGGCAGCGTGCTTCAGTATGACACCAGTGGTGAATACAAAGGTCTTACCTACACCGATATCAAACAAATTCTTACAGAAGTGTAGAACAAACAACGAAAGCAATGTACATGTACATGCTTGATTGCCTTTGCTTTTTACTGTACCATGATTATTTTACTTCATTGTTGGGAACATCAAATACATTTGACTCTATCACTGCATTTGTACTTTAAGTTACTTATTACTTATTGGTTAGTTAATGACTTGTTGTTTTAAGAACTTGCCCTGAAATAAAATGTTTGTTGTACACGTTCTTAGCAGCAATGAGATTTTTTTTACAGATTTTAATATCATATTATTACAATTAATTTGGCTTGTAGCGGTAGACTTCATCTTATATGCGCTGTGGAGTCTATTTTTATATAACATTACAAGATTCTTATTATTACATTATTTGCTTATTGTGCTCATTGTATGTGCTGTGACTTAGGCATAAATGGATCCAATCACCCCACCCCCCCCCAAGTTTTGATGGGGTGGACAGGAACGAAGGGAAAAGTCACATGAGAAAGTGTTTAGCTTGCAATATTGAAGGTAGCAAGGTTGAGTGCAGAGACTGAGGGAACACAAAGAGGTAGTCAGAACAGCACATCGCACCGGCCTTCACTTTGTATGGGAGCCGCAGAGCTAGGAAGCAACATTATGGTTTCCAGCTATATCTGAAGAAATGTTAGAGAAACAAATGAGTATGATGGTGCCAGAGTAGGGAGGGACTTCCACAGGCCGGCCGAATGCTGATTGGAGGATCGTGTTGCCAAGAGACTCTATCTGAGTCTGTGCACCAACCAAAGAGAACCAAGTCTAAACCACGGTATCTCTTCAGCTAGTCTTGACCAATCATAAATGTACGGGCAACACCCTGTGTCATAAAATGTATTGTCGCACGAGGTTCGAGGCTCTTGACGGACTTGGTGGTTACAGATTACAGCTTTGCTGCCTGTGATTCCCGGAGACGTGACGAGTCCTTGGCCAAGTGATATATATCTTTTGCTGTCTTTACAATAAATAGTTCAACTTAGAAGTTGTCTGTCTTTTCTGGAATTCTGAACCCAACAGCGCCGCAATTCTTTTTTCAAAATGCTACACAATAACATATTTACAAGAACTAGCTCTGCATTCAAGTAATTTGCTAACAACATTCACCTACGTATGTGCATTTTCTGGAAATATGTCAGTCTATGCAAAATGGTTAGCTTCAACTTTGCCACACTTATAAACAATGCTAAAAACTAAACACGTCTATAGAGGCTCCACATTAACTGGTTTTAGCAAGAGAACCTCAGGATAAAAAAGTTATAAGACACACAAGTAAAACACAGGTTCTCCGATTTCTTCAGTAAACCGTGACTTGTATTGAAAGTGACCGCTTTCCAGAGACCAGAGCTCAATTATAGAGTTTGGGAGTAGTGGAGCAGAATGGATGCCCCAGACCACTCTGTGACACGAGGAAAGTGGACATTTAAAACCGTGGTCTGGAGAATGACAGGGGTCATGTCAAAAACTGAATAACGTGCAGGCGTAGACCCTAGGTTTATGAGGCAACAGAAACAGAAACAAAGGGTATCACATCATCTATTAAAAAAAACTGCAATCTAAAGTATTATATTCTATTTGTGTGTGTTTTATTGCATTTACTTTTACTTTATAAATTGTACAGCACTTTAGTCAACTATTTTAAAATGTGCTTCATCAATACATTTGACATTGTCATTGACATAGTCTGTTCTATTCTGTTCACCCCAATGATTTCACAGAAAACTAAAGCAAAGAAAGCTTATGAATAACTGTTGTGTGGTGGGAGCACTGCACTCTGAAAACAAATGCCTTGGCTCAACAAAGAAAATCAACGCAACAGTTTGCATCGATGTTTGTTGAGTTAAGACAACTTCTAATGAAATCGTCTTAAAGCAACAACGTTATTTGAGTTAGGGGAGAAGGCTTTTCCTCTACAGTCAGAGGTGTGTTTAATTACCACTTCCTTCATAATTGGAGCATAAACACAAGTTTTGAAGTTGAGTACTCAAAAGATTAAGTTGTTCCGGCTAGTTTTACCACATGATTTAAAAGGAATTTTAAGTTGTATGCACTTAATTACCATCATTGTGAACACACGGTTTTAAGTTGACAACCATTTATAAATTAAGTTGTTCCAAATATATTGTATTCAATAGTTTTTGTCTGAGCTTTTTCATGTTTTTGCCTTTAAAGAAATAAATTAATTGATTCCACAACAAAAATATTCGGCAATTCACTTTTTATTTTGAACTGCAGTTGTTTATTTCAACACATGATGTTTCAATCAGGAGAGACTTCATTTAGTTGGAACATTTATTGACAGATGCCATATGATAAGGTGCATGAACACCTGACATCACAGCTGACTGCCGGAGAGAGGAGAACCATTTCATAGTTTGGCTGCAGCTCGCTGATTGGCTGCTGGAGAATGAGGTGAAATGTGATAGGTTAAAGATAATGCCTGTGATGAGCTGATTATATGCAGCTGCGGAGTGAATGTATCACACCCCGTCTTCCTGAAAGAACTTGCGCTGAGCTTCATTTCAATCTTGAAAAAAAAGATAAAAAACATTTAAATTGCCCCAAAATAAATAAACACATTAGCCATATTACCATGGGACACGGGGACACAGCTGATACATGCTGCCATCACATCGAAGTTAGAGGCCTTTCCAGATTTAAAACCAGTGCCAAATATGTAACATCTGTAAAGTGTTTTTAAAGCTACAGAAACAAACTCTCCATGGCCACCAGTCTGCAGATCACACATCCATTTGACAAGAGAAGTAACAAAG